>PDGT01000021.1:3246730-3288116 GCA_003671415.1 Megathymus violae
TACACGATAATAAATTCAACTTAACGCTCTCAAGCAAATTTGTGGATCTGGTAATGTTTACGAAACGCGTTTGCTGGTCTAATATGGCATTCACATTAGGTATGTAGTCTTAGGACCTTTACGTTTTTAGGATTCCTTATCTGTCAAACTCGGAACGCTTTTATTTTGTCATTTGTATCCGTTTATACAATTGTACATTTATCCGTATATCACATCAATTCTACTCAAAAACTATTGACATTTGCAGGTAGGTGTGTTATATAAACTACAACACAATAAAAGCAAGAATAATAAAATATAGAGATGCCGCGTGATATGTATGATTGAGGGATAAAAATAATTCTTGTGAATGGAGTATTAATAATTAAGTCTTCAAAATGAATGGACACGATCAAAACGTTTCTTATTCACCTCAGAAAATTGTGAGATTGAATACACTGCTGAAGTCTTGTATCTTCCCCAATGAGGTGAAAAATGATTAGGTTAAAAATTCCTTTATAATTTGATTGTTTATTATAACAGAAATTTGTCGGCTGTGACATTTTTATGAATTTCTCTAAAATACTAAAATTCACATGCTTTTTTTATGAACATTTATTGGTAAATATTCGACTAATCCCCGTCGGAATAGCATAAGTAACTCTGAAAAGAAAGAGTTGTCTTCAAAGAAAACTCTAATCTGTTGCTCAACAACATAACAAAAAGCTTTAAAATTAACATTGCACGTTAATAACATATACACTTGGCTCTCTCTAACCAGCCGTTTAACCGAACTACATTAATACAGAACACGACAGATAATCTCGCTTCAATTAACAATTAGTAGCAATTAAATCTCGCCGCACTAGTACCCTAGTTCAGCGTAACATCCGCTTGGCAAACGTTGTCATTGAAATGAGAACTTAAATAGCATAGCTTCATTCTATATTGAATCATCGTTAGACCAGTATTTGAGCTAGAACGTTGCATAGTACAGCGTACCTTGTCCTATATAGAAATAAATGTTTTGGCAATGATATATGTACATATGCATTATGTTTTTTATCTATACTTAAATAAAATAAAAGCAAAATTAAATACACTACCCTACACCTATTTTTACAAAAGTATTCAATGTTTTTCTTCGGTTAATAATGTAAAAATTCTTTGTAATTTTTAATAATTTAGTAGAAAACAAAAAACATTAAAATGTCAACATACGATTATATTTCCCACGATTACGCCATAAAAATATATAAGTACTCGCTCATTTCTCTCCACTCAGCATTTTTTTTAATTTATTCAAAAATATTTATGTTAATTACAGCTGAAAATAATTAAACGAAGAGAAGAAAATTAAAGCTTATTTACATTTTCTTTTATTAAACCCGTTTTATTAAAATGAAATGTCATTTTTGTAGCACCTAACTTAAAATGTCAAATTAATAAATATATTCATCTTAAAATTTTACTTGATTTCAAACAAGAAACACCTATAATTTCACATGTGATGCTAGGAGAGTGATAGGAGGTTTATGATGCCAGGTGGGTAAAGAACTGCCAAAACGATTGAGTCTCTACAAAATTAAACTCGGTGGTACAGATTTCACCGACCGCCAACAGGAGGGACCATTCATATAGCCTCGTCTGTTGTTAAATAGGGAGCCAGGTTCACTATACCAGGGAGCAGAGGAGGTTGAGTTTAACTCAATTATATATGATGACCATTATGACCCTTACACCCACGGTCCTTCGTAATATGTAGCTAGTGAGTTCCCACTTCACTAACACTGATCTGACTTGGTCAGATTTGAACGCGTAGAAATATCGATAATTAGAAATATAAAAACAAAACAATTGAGTAGATTATAAACTGTTTAATTATCGCTACACTTAACTAACCTATTCATTTTCAGTAGGCGTACCAACATACAGTTTCAACTTAGTTTACAAATGGTTGTCTGGATGAGATCACTCGAAGCGATATGTTCGCCAAATGTTCGTACCTAATTAATTGTTGTGTAAAAGAAATCCACGCTTCATTTATGTGGTGAACAATAAAGAATTATTGTACTATACTGTATTGTTATTGGGCCTCTGTTATGAAAACAAAACGACTTGAAACATTTTTTTTACACGACAGAATTTGCAGACCGGGATAGTCAAACTGTATAAAGTAACGATCATCTATTAAATAAGATGTGTAAACTTATGTCAACATAATCAATACAATTGTGTATTTTTAATTTGATATGACGTATAATGTTTTTTGAAACTTGCACATCTTAGACGTGCTAAATATACTAGTGTTTTTTCGTAAAACAATTTAACAATGTGTAATCGGTTAATGCGATTGTCGTCGAGTCCCTTTAGGGATTCTATTGGATTTAGTTTCGACAAAATCACCAGGCTGTTTGAGCAAACTTTTGTTTTCCTCATCCATCTAAGTTCGTTAGACCTGCAAATACTTTTAAATTCTGTTTCTACTTATTGATTTATAGTTGATATCTTTATCGAAAATATTTTCGTCACAAGGGGCTTTTATCGAACGTGAGGCTAACATAGAGCTTAAAATAAATTAATTTTGGTTTAGTATTATAAATATTAAAAATTAATAATATTACTACGCTTGTCTTAGACCTGACCTTACTCAATAATATTTTTTATAATGAAACTTCAGCATCTACTGATTTAACAAATGTATCATTATACACACTTTTGATTACTTAAAATATTTTGATGTTTATGAAGTTACGTCATGTCAATTAAAATTAATCTGTTACAAAATTAACTAATGAATAAACTTGAATCGCCTAATAAGATTGAATAAAATACGATATATATAACAAACATATATATAACAGATATTGTGTTACTTGGAACGAACTATTCGTAATGACCTATAACGTTTTTCGTTTTTTTTTTTATGCCTTGGGCATGCAAACGAGCAGACGGGTCACCTGATGGTAAGCGTTCACCGCCGCCCATGGACACTAGCAACACCAGGGGCGTCACCAATGCGTTGCCGGCCACGAAAGAAATGATGGACCCGCAGCGACCAAAGTATTTCCAACTAAAAATTACTCCGTTAACAAAATAATAAGGGACGCTGTAACAAGATCTCTGAGAACGGGGTTTCGTAAGGGTTACTTTAACACGGCCTGTTGTTGAACAACTTGCTAATTAAATGAACTTGAGTCTTTATGGCAAATGTTTCATTAGCTTGCCAAATGAGGTGTTGTCCTTAAGATGGTCAGCGTGAGTCGTAGAATTGTTATTGATTAGTAATGTACATTTTATGTAAACTAGTGAAACACCAACAGACAGGCCACCTGTTGGTAAGTGGTTACCGGCGCCGATGAACGTTCGTAACACTAAAGGCTTCATGGATGCCATGTCGACCAAGATGGGAGCAGGAAATCCGCTTATTGCCGAACCTCTGACACTACAACGATGGTGATACAATGAGGGTAATAACTAGGAGGTTAAATAACCCTAGTACCATGTACGAGTACTATCTGGAATAAACTGGACGGTACAAATGTCAGCTAAAGAAACCCTTTTCTATAATTTTATTCATTATCAAACACAAAACACAACGTGCAAAACATATTGCCTTGGGCTCTATGATGGATGGAGCCCCATCGGCCCAAATGTAATATACAATTACATCTGTCACATCAATAAGACATTTGAAAAATTATACAAAAGAGCACACGCGTTGCTAAAATGCGATTGAATCTCAATACGATCCAGGGATAAAATCCCTTTTAAAAATAATAATATTCTAGTAGTTATATCTTGTTTTTCTTAATGTAAATAGCCGACTAAAATAAGACAAGCCACCTGATGGTAAGTGATCACCGTCGCCGATGGACATCAGTAAGACTAACGGTATGACTGATGCGTTGTCGGCCAAGAAGTAAGAAGAAATAAACAAAGTACTAGCTCTCAAACTACCAGCCGGAGCACGACGAGTCGTTTGGCGGCTGACTCAAGCAGAAGAGAGGTAGCTAACCCGACAGGCTTCACGAAAAGATGATAATACCAATAATAATATAAATAACTTAATAATAATACTGATAATAAAACCCTTACCCCAAGGCCTACCACCAAACAGACTGGCTTTTGTCACCTCTTACGACACCCTGTTCGAGATTGGGGGAAGTATTCTAGGTCACCCCAATACTTGTTTTAGTGCAATAAATTTGACCTTCTAATACCCTCTGTATATTTTGCCACTATTACCGCTGACTTAACAATAAAAGTCATCAGAGAAATAAAGCACTTCATCTTGTGTTCCTGGAATTCTCACACAGTTTAAATGTTTCTACCTTCAATAAAATAGAACAAGTATCTACTTGCTAGTAACAAAATGGGGTGCACTCTGAAAGTATCCTCACGTTGCGTTTTTATACCGGCGTGTTCTATCGAGTCGAAGAGTCGACTCTCAATGACTTTAATGCTATTGGGAATTTCAATGTACCTATAACTTTGTAAACGTTGAACTGGAAATTGCTATATCAATGAGGACTATTCGGAAGAATGTATGAATATCAATGTTCCAAACAGAGTATCCAGTTAGAATGTAGTACACACCTATAATTATTCAAATAATATGTGTATAAAAATGATTACTTGCTTCGATAAACGAAGATATTGTTTTGGACTTATATATCAGCTTCCTTATGTCGTTGTTTAGTCGCATCCGACTAAAAAAGTAATATAACTAAATTTGTAACAATCTCTTTGTTGTGATGTAGCCAATCCGCGTTCGAACAATGTCATGGAATAAAATGCACACGTATATATATTGACTCATAATAAGTTAAAAACTTACAAACCGACAGTTTAGGCTATTTTAAATATTCTAATCATTCATTCACTATACTTTTTTTTATCACCGCGAAGTGCTCATAGCTTGACGATTTGTGTCAAACATAAATGGTCGACTAAATTACGCAACTTGAAGCTGGAACAAATATTAAATAGATGCGCCCAAATGGTGAAATATTTCGAGCAACTTCATACTTCTTAAGGAAATAAATCATTGGTCCTGGTAGATGCCCTTAAGACACTTTAGAAGCTTTCAGGCGCTATAAAAATTTTGAGATTTAAATTGGGCATTAAATCATCCATCAACACGTATAATAGAAGCGTGGTAGTCGTGAAGTACGCTGCTCCAAGCTTCATCAATTACGAGGAGAAGTGATTATAGGCTTAAGAGATATTTACTTGGTTGTGTAACTGCGTGCCGTGTGAAGGGTTTTAAGTTCGATTCGAGAACTGAGCTCACGTTTATATGACATAGAGAAAATATTTGTGTGTCTTGGATACCTTTGATGTGTTAATAAAATACAATATTTTATAGAGTACACTAAATAACAAAATAAAATAAAAGCAATAAATTAATTTATCTACAAACAATTCTATTCTAGTATAGATCACACAACAGGCGGTCTTATCACTGTAGCCGCGATTTCTGCCCGACAATCATTTGAGTGTACAACAATATACATCCTCGTATCCTCGCCTTGGGTGAGGATCAACATTTATATAGGTAAGGATAAAATTGAATAGTTCGGTACATAAGTATATACATATGTGTCTGAAGTTCACTCTCAAAATTATATGCGTGTTAGAAATAATTTATCATTTTGTTTCTTGGTGAAGGACATCATTGTGACAAGACACGTATGCTCAGCAGATTCCATAATGTTCTTGCGGGCGTGTGAAGTCTATCAATTTGAATTTGACCAGCATGTTGGACTACAGCCTTCTCATTCAAGGTAGGAAGCCCGCGCGTTTGAGTTCAGAACTAAATATCGTTGAAATCTTCCACAAATAGACATAGATAGCAAAATATGCTGTTCACATAAGTCGTTGTCATTGTAGTTTAGTTTTTTTTATTATCATAATTAACATGCAAGCATTACAATTAGAATATTATCAGATAGGGTGTAAACATAAACTTATTAGAGTTTTACCCTACACCCTGTGCCGTCGACTATGCTTTGTTACATTATATAATTCAATCTTTATACACTTCATTTCTTTATACAGTTGTTACGTGACTGTAGTTATGTTGTAGGGGAATGGCTTACATTTGAATACGAAGGTAAATTAATATTCTCTCGTAAAACATTTAAAATATAGCAAGTAACAATTACATTTATGGCATTTGATAGAAAAGACAGGTGCTCTAATTGTGGGCGACAATAAACTTTAGCTTTGCTTATTTTAAGTAATATTTTTGTATTTTACACAGTTACTATTTATAGTGTTTTCACACTCAGCAAAATAGCTTTTCTTGTTTACAATATTTTATTTATTGTTATGTTTATTGAGAACGTTTAATTTGCACTAATACTTTCAAAATTTGTACCGGCCTAAGAGTTCTAAAAAGTTTTTCTAATTCATTAAAGTGCGGTAGTGAAAAAATTTTTAGTAAGATAATATGTAAAACAAAATGGTTACAAGTATGAATGGGTCTTGTAAAGGTTAAATACTACGATTACGCTGTATATAAAGATAATGGTAACGATGGTGATATAACAATTTCTGTAATCCTTAAAATACACACACACACACACACACACACACCGATAATTATGTACAGTTAGTTAATGTTTCAAATTAGTTGAAGTTCAGCTTCTTACATTAATGTGAATGAGAAAAATTCATGAATTAAGAAAAACAATAACCCTCTCACTGAAATATTAACGATTGCCGTATTTGTCAAAATGCTCCATAATATTTTCGTACTCATGATACACAGTCGAATTTCTGGCAACCTTCGTGAAAGTTCGCTCGTCATTGTTATTACCGGAGTTTCAAGCAGGCTTGATTGATGAGATGGGGCGCCACCATCTATGGCGACATAAAAATAGCTGTAATCCGCGCTCAATTGCTTGATTATGGCTGTTAATCTCTCACCAAGATGGCAGCTTAAGCGCCCCCGAAAAAACCTTTTTTATCGCTCCTGTTTTATTCGGAACGCACAAATTGTAGGCAATTCCGCCTACTTAACTAAATTGGAAAGCACGATATGTATACTATACCAAACTTCTATGACTATATATGTACGGACTAAAGTGACTTTATAAGTGAAAAATAATACATCATTTTACTTTCTTCTTTATAACACAATGTAAATATGTATATTTGTGTAGTATTTTTTTTTATTTAATTATCATCCATTATAACCAGATCATGATATTAACTAGGGTAACCAGTAATACTAATTTATAATTACATATTATATATAAATTTATATTACGTAGGGAAAATCAAGGCGTATATAATAGATTCGATATAATAGATTGATATGATGAGTACGAAAATATTATGGAGCATTTTGACAAATACGGCAATCGTTAATATTTCAGTGAGAGGGTTATTGTTTTTCTTAATTCATGAATTTTTCTCATTCACATTAATGTAAGAAGCTGAACTTCAACATAAAACCCATTTTTGTTTTTTTATGATTCTATCATCTTCCTCAGGCACGTAGGGTCCTCATATGTGAAACGAGTACAAGCAGTCTTCATATGTAAAGATATATCCTCGAATATGTATGAGATCCCCGTCACGCGAGGCACTTAAATCTCCGTCTTTAGGTTTACCTAGACTTTGAATTTCCGTAAGGGGTCATCACTCTCAGTTAAGAAACTGATTTATGAATTAAATTAAACTAGTCATATTCCCTGTAGTAGGATATTTTTATTAGATGCAATAATTCTGTACCTCATTTGATAATTGTTCAAGATTCGATGCCCGGGCAGAGATTTGTGTGAAAAGTAATGGTTTGTCCACAGTATGTAATATGTTAGCATTTATTTACTTTGATGATACGATGTAAAGTTCATATTCGAATCATTGCAATCAGATTACAATTTCTGTCAATCTGGTTGATATTTCATGATCTTTAAATAGTGATGTGGTAAAATCACATATTGCCGAGAATGTTAGCTTTATGTGCTTTCAAATGTTTTTAAATAAAACCAAACTCACTTATAAGTATTTTTAACTGAACATCACTTCTGTATACTTTTATAAACTTTAATTTAAACAGATTAAAAAAGTTATCTATTTAAATTTTCCAACAATATTATTTATAATGTAAAGAATTTCTTTATAGATTTAACCTAACTGAACATTAAAAAAAATATTTAATTTCATTTACTAATAATAATATTGCAAGTAGAAAAAATGTATTGATATTTTTTTAATTAAAAACAACGTAAGCGGAAAGTAAGAATAAAAAAAGTGGGTAAATCCTAATAACTTACTACGCAGTTCGTCTAATGTCAATATCTTTTGTTACTCTTTTATGTGATAAGCAGGTAAACGAGTAAATAGCCTTGTCGTGGATGAGCTCCGCATATCAAGATAGTGTTTGTGGAATTTCTTATTGCGGCGTACTGAACGGCGATGGAAATTCGTCGCCGGTATTAAATTAAATATTTCTTCGGAACATTCTCCATTATCCAGATGATAGAAAACGCATAGAAAGCTCACGCTTCGTCCCAATTCAAGTGAGTCTAAGTCGTCTATGCGCTTGGAATTCTCATCAATGCGAATTTGTCGTCTTTGAATTCGATTAAAAGGGTCCACTTGGGTAGCTGAGACTCCAGCTCAAAGTTGGGAATAATACACCGTATTTGGATAAACTTATGCTTTATAGAATAACAACATATGTTGTACGTGAAGTACTTTTTACTCTTTTGAGCACACCCAATTTCTTTGAGGCTAGATTGGTCTTGTCCTTCAAGTGTTCTCTATACTGGGCTTTTTATCATATGTAGATACTTAGGATTCCAATAACTTTACAGACATTCAGGGGAAATATTCTGGAACGGGTGTGACGCAATAAATGAATATTTATTATTGGTTAACGAGCAAACTTTTGTCTTCGAGTGTTCCTTCTGAGACCCGCTCCAGTGATGTATCGACTTCAGACACATATTGATTCCTTTTCTCTTCCAACTGTATCGCGGAGGAATTGTCTCTAAGCCATCTGTAACTAAATTGGTACAACTACATTTTGATATTAGTACAACTATTTGATATTAGTCACAGATGTATTTTTTCTCCTGATCATAGAAATGGAAAGGTTCAAAGCGACATTGGCCTCAATACTTTAATCAGACTAACCGATTGTGATAATAAATCCACCCAAAAAGAATCTCACAAAATCTCTAAAATAATAATAGCTAATTATCAGCAGTAACAGATTAGGTAAGAGGATCTGAAATGGATTGCTGCAGGCGCTTCTCAATTTTCAAATTACATATGTCTTAGAAATTATTGATCACTTACTACGATCCAGGAAACATCACGAATCACCGTGATACGAATTTATGAAGTCATTTACCATTAGTTTTACTAATACCGAGATTATAGGATTTTAATAATATCCTTTCGTGTTCATATTCTATGCATTAATCCATGTTTATTAACACCAGGCCAATTCCTCAAAGTTATCAGTTGACTATCCATAATTACTATTCAAGACGCAAGTTTGTGTTTGCTTTAAATATCCCATGAATAATTAATTTAATGCGCGTTTATAACTCTATTATGTAACTACGTTTAACGATAATATACTGTAAAATTAAAAAGTAAATCGTCCTAAATAAAAGAGTTAGGGTCAATTATTACCTAAGAATAAATGGCTTAAACCACAATTTTGTGCCGTCTTAGAGCGGCTTAGAATACAGACCCCAAACCCATGTTGGCAAAAGAAGGTGTCGTAAGAGGCGACAGAATTCGGCCTGCTTGGTGGTAGGGTTTTGCGTAAGGATATTATTATCAATATTACTATGAAGTCAATTACATTATTACTGGTACTATTATCTGTCCGTGAAGCCACGTGCTAGCTACCACCCTCCCGTTTGAGTCAGCCACCAAATGACTCGTGTTCCGGCCGGGGGCTTGAGAGCCAGTACTTTCTTTCTGTCTTACTTCTTCTTTCTTAGCCGACAACGCATTACTAATGTCTTTGGTGTTACTTATGTCAATGGGCGGCGGTGACCACTTACCATCAAGAGGCTCATCTGCCCGTTTGTCGGCTATTTACATAAAAAATATATACATAACTAGAAACTCGTCTTCGCTTTGCATATGAAAATCTATAGATATCGTTATTCATATTTATCATGCATATTAGGTATAATTATATGAATAAATTAATTTTCCCCCCATTTAATTGGTTAAAGCATTGATTTTTTTTTATTAAAGGAATTACGAAAATACTCATTAATCATAATAAGCGGCAAAAAGCGTTTAAAAATTTATTTTCTATCCTTTTCAAAGAATTTCTGTGCAGATTTTTTTTCTATTCCCCTAATGCCGAAATAAAGTGTTCGTGATAGAGACCCATTATTTAGGTAATAAATTTACCCATTTAATATAAAAATATTCAGTTATATCAATCCCAACCAAATATACGGACGAGCAAAAATTTTTATTTATTATGCATTGGCTTTAAAAAAACCTAGTTATATGAAAATTATCAAATATTCATTTTACATATTCAACGGTATTACATTTTTATTATTAGTACCTAAACATTTTCAACATTTTTAAATTCTATAACGAGACCAAAATGTTCTTGTTAATTAAAACGAAAAGCTGCAATAAAACCTCTATTTTCAAAACTCTTACCAGTACTCGAGACCAATGACTTCTTGAACATTTATACGTGTTCAATTTCAAGATAGCGGGAAGTTAAAAAAGTAAAGAAATGAAAGTTTATACAATTCACAATAGTCACACAATGTATTCCTGCGTTATATTGTCGTGACGCTACCGATCGAGAATGGCAACCACACAAAGACCTTCCTTTTCGATGTTGATTTCTGTGTCAGTAATCATACTTGCTTCGTCGCCTTTCAACGGGGAACAAAACAACTCGTGCTCTTTTGCTGCAATGTAATATTGAGTACTGAACTCCACTGATATTAAAATCCATACTTCTATATATATATATATATATACTGCTCATTCGTCTTATATATATAATATTCTTTATTATATATATAATATTCTGTCTTATATATATATTATATACATAATATTCGTATATAATTGCACAGTTACCAGTTTTCTTTGCCTTTCCCCTCAGTTTAAAACTAGTTAAGCCCTTCAGTTTAGACAAGTTCGGAAATGTAGACCTCTGAGAATTTCACCTTTGAAAATTGCATGGCATGCAGGTTTTATCTCAATATTTTTCGTCAACAAACCAAAAGATGATGGCGCAATGTTTGTTTAAATATGTATTTAAACTGATACTTGTGAGTACATAATTGTTAAAAACGTCAGAGTCGATTCATGTAAAATTTTTTTTGAAAAATAATTGTGTACTGATAAAAGGGTAAAAGAAAATAAAGAAAAAATATTTCATCTACAATGTACCACTGAAATTAGTAACGTTGTTGAAATCACAACTGATTACACTGAGTTAAAGGTGACGGATAATAAAATGTTAGATCTGTGATTTGGAATTTATTCTTATATGAATAACTTGAGGCATATATACATGAACCACAGCGTGTTGGACGTACAGAGATAAATGTAAAAATACCAGTAAAGAACGAAACAGTAAATCGGCATGTTGGCTGGTTCTCCAAAAATGTTTACTATACACTTCATAATTAATTTCAGAAAGAGGATAGTAGATAATCAGGTCGAAACAAACCTTACCACCGTGTAATTTTTTTTATTAAGCGTTGACAGAAAGGTTGTTTATAAAGTTTAATGATAGGAATGATGACGTACAGAGTTTTGCGCTATGAACGATAAAACCTAATAGATAGTTTGAAAAAACCCCAGTGCGTTCACAGTTAACTTACAGTTCGTCAGATAAAACGATGCGAACTGAAAGTTCTTGTTTGTACGATTAACGAAATAAACTGTTCTCTAGTTAGTATTCATGGC
This sequence comes from Megathymus violae, assembly GCA_003671415.1. NCBI lineage: Eukaryota > Metazoa > Arthropoda > Insecta > Lepidoptera > Hesperiidae > Megathymus > Megathymus violae. Next base: position 3,258,650 of record PDGT01000021.1, read on the forward strand.
GTCATACTCATTTTGTATTCGAGAAGCGGACGAAAATGAAATATGGAGTATTCTCCGTGCATTTTGAATACAAGGTGACTACGCGATATCTATACCATTCTGTTATTGGGCGTTTTCCCTTTCGTCTCAATGTTTAATGTGAGATCCTATGAACGTTCCAGTGTTGTTAACCATCAGTCATGCGCTAAAGGATATTCTTTCCACTAATGTGACAGCGTCACTGGCAAACGCCAGAGACAATGTACAATTATTAACGACGGTGTAACGAAAAAATTTTTACAAAAACAGAGTGTCAAATTGAAATCATGAGTTTTACTCAGACTGCGTTGAAATCGTAACTCAATATATAGTATTTTTTTAAAATAAATCAGCGCCTGGAGGATTTTTAATGAAATACAAATTTATTTGCTTGGGAATATTACTACTGAAAATGGATTTCTATAACTGTAAACTTGAGCACAAAGCGGTAAGGTAAGGCAGCAAAAAATATTCGTATTTCCGAAATATATCGCCGTTGCTGAAGAAGTCTGTTCAGCCGGCGCAGTCGAGCTTTTGAAATTCCTGCATCGGTCTCAAAGGCTGCATGCGAACTAATTGGACCTAGTTACAAAAATAAGTTTACAATTCCATTCCTCGGATAAAACTTTTATATTTATTTTTCTTTCAATAACATAAAGAAGATTAATTATTTCAACTACTATGGATATCACACAAGTTGAGATTTAAATTATATTCATCGTGTTATTTCCACATAACACAAAATGTAATGCAAAACACGTACATATTTCATGTGAAAAGAGTCCATCCAATATCGCCTTTCTATAAACACAATATCTTAGTCGTATATACATATATTCCTGAGTAGGAAGATAGATTCTCATCACGAATTTTCTCATAATTGTCTAGATATCGAAATGAAATTAATTTAGTTGCCACGTGTAGGTTATTTTAATATTTGGAAGAGTTTTATAATTATCTGGTATTTTCTGCAAGATTGAATTAAATGATCTAAAAATTGTTGCAAATTACTAACGCTTTCGGGGAATTATTGGTCACCTTTCCATTGTGAAATTGACCTTCAACATTCACAAACTTTGCTTTGCTAGACTGGTTTCTGGTTGGATCTCTTAAGCCAACGTTCGTAACTTATTCAAAATATGAACCAGCAGCTTGTCAGCAACACCAAATATACAGTTTCTAAGTTCTCAGATTTATTTGAGCTCACTTTAAACAACATTTCTTTGCGTATCGCTTGAAGAATCCTTCAACAGGTATCTGAAGTGGCTAACAAGCTGCATGATATCAGCATGGATTCATTAGGCCGTGACATTATCTTCAGCTTGAACATACTCCCTTAAAAACTTTAATAAGTAATTATTCCAAGAAGCGTCAATGATCATTAACAGAGCCTGCTGTATTAAGTGACACCTTTTATAAATCTCTATTTAAAACTTGTCATGTTTCACTTAAGTCGATGAGTTTTGTTTGAGAAAAAATTTGCGTTTTTATATCATATTTTGCTTGGTGAGGAGATTTATAAGAAAAAAAATCTTATATTCCACAGTTTACCTTGCTGCACTCTGCATTGCTTTGGTACAGCAGCACAGTAAATCCTATCCTTCAGGTGTGTTATCTATTTAATTATATAGTGCTAATATAGTAGAAATACAGTAAAAAATAATAATATGCAAAAATTTAATTGAGAAAAATAATATACCAACCATAAAAAGGAACGTTTCTGTACCATAAACGTGAAAATCTACACACACGAAATAGAATTCTTCCATTTGATAGTCTGAATCAACTCGACCACGAAAATCAACCATAACAAAATTTTATATTTGGAAGTATACTTCCCACAACTTTTCTGTGATTGTCATAATACTTAAGCCTGTCCACATCCTATTGTGGTGATCAACTCGTACAATTATGAAATTTATAATATGAATTATTATTTTTTTTACTTGTGAGCGATTTAAATATCAAGAGGTTCTCTTTAATAGAAGGGTTTTCAAGAAATTTACGATTGTTACCAGTTTTATCACCAAGAGCTACTACACTGCTTTCCTTTTTCATTAGCTAGTTTTTCAGTCAGTAATAAGTTAAACTGCCGTGTTTCTGATTAAGCTTTCCATTATCAGTGAAATATATTTAATGTACTGTCAGTAATAATTAGTATCTGAATAGAAGTATTCTGAACAGAGTTGCATAGCTCTCTCATCTTCGTTGACTCCAAGCGCGACTATTCCTCATCAGACTGCTCGCTTATGTAGAAAGGGTAGCTAAGAACCAGATTCACCGCAATTCGCATTCCCACCCCCATCCCTCCATCTTCTCAAGTCTTGCACTCATAGGCCAAAATCTAACCTAGGTTGATTTATGCGTGAGTTATTTTAAGTGAGTAAAAAGTTACAATGTTTGCAAACTCACTCTCTTATCTTGCATTACCAATATACGACCACTGATAAACAAGATACAGCGCCGGCCGGTAACTTAAAAAAAACCCTAGTGGCGCCTTTAAAAGCACTTCATTTCACCTTGCTATAAAGCTCCTAGGGTTGGAAACATACGACATTCCGGTCGCTGTACCGTATTTAGCTTTGTGTAAATTAAAGGGGTTTCATCAAAATTAACAACGACCCAGGATTTGGTGTTTTATTTAAATATAATGGAAGTAGCAATGGAGAGATTATGGGAATTTAGAAGAATAAATCATAAATTGAATACGATCGCAACGTGTCGGTTCACAACTACTGGTTAATGGTTTAAGCTTCCTAATACATCGTAAACAACAAATAATAACAACTAGGACAGTCGACGGAATTTGCCCTTCGAAGCAAGGAACTTGTAGTATTTATAATACTTACATGTTTTTATATCTAGTATTTTGGTACTCACATAGTTTGTATCTCTTATAATACTCCTTTTGTTAACTTCTTTTATAATTTCCTGTATCTTTTATCCATTTATTATGTAATTTCTTTATATATTTTATTAGGTTTGATGTTTTGTTATTGTTGTCAAATATTTAACAAACGACCTAAATTATTGTCATCATGATTACTTTTATTTTTAATTTGTATAACTTATATCGTTTTTGGTAATATTATTTATTAGGCTGAATAGTAATTTTAAATTCGTAAATAGAACATAATAAGCATTCCAGAAATTCGACATATAAAAGGCGAGCTGTGACGACACGGACAGTCTCTCGCGTGTTGGTCACAACACTGGTAATTTGAAGGAGTCTCTCTCGCGTGTTGGTCGCAACTCTTGGATCTCGACACGAACAGTCTCACGAGTGAAGTCACAATTACGATACGGAGCAGTCTCTCTCGCGTGTGGGTCGCAACAGTGGTTACTTGAAGGAGTCTCATGCTAAAAGTCTATCGGAACAGTGTCGCGGGTGCGGTCACAATTACGGAACGAAACAATCTCGCGCTTCTATCCGGAAATAGTTTATTACTCTCCGACTCCGGGATCTATATACTTCGTGCGACCTAACGCACGCCTGGTTAAGGCGGTCTCCGTGTGCTGAACACCGGACAATCTACGCGTCTCGTGCATATTAACGCACGCTTCAGGCGCCGAGGTCTCCGTGCGCTAAACGCCGGGGACTCCGATCGTCTCGTGCGCCCTACACGCACGCTCCAGTCGCCGAGGTCTCCGTGCGCTGCACGCCAGAGAAGCGACGGGCTTAGCTTCTTACTTACAAATGACCTTTTTTTTAGTTTCTCAATCTTGTAACTCCTGTATTATAGTCATTGTAACCGCTAGGAATTCTTAAATACATTATTTCTTCTAAAAATATCTAGGCCTTTTATTATAACATTAAAGTTTAAATTAAAGTCTCTATCGGAACAGTGTCGCGGGTGTAGTCACAACTCGCCTTTTATATGTCGAATCTTCTGGAATGATCTTCTTATTATGTTCTATTTACGAATTTAAAATTACTATTCAGCCTAATAAATAATATTACCAAAAAGGATAGAAATTATACAAATTAAAAATAAAAGTAATCATGATGACAATTGTTTAGGTCGTTTGTCAAATATTTGACAACAATAACAAAACATTAAACCTAATAAAATATATAAAGAAATTACAGAATAAATGGATAAAAGATACAGGAAATTATAAAAGAAGTTAACAAAAGGAGTATTATAAGAGATACAAACTATGTGAGTACCAAAATACTAGTTATAAAAACATGTAAGTATTATAAATACTACAAACTCCGGACTAACGACCGCATAGATCTAAAGTAGCTTAAGTCTTTGTATGACTTACAATTTCGACAAACCATAAGAGTCATAGTCTGCTTTTCTTATATAAATCCAATTAATAAAATATAGGACACAATATGCAGAAGGCATCACTTTCTTCTCCGTTAAACGCACACAGTAGGTACTAAGTAATAATATGAAAGTTTGTTTTAAAGTGAATCATTAGTACATACTCTAAATCATCATCCAGGAGACAATGGGATAATAAAACCATTACGTACAATCTCTGAGTAAAGGACGCTTTAATGAACCTTCAACAGTTTGAATAATATTCCTCTGTCTGGTGAAGATTTGTACCCACTGAGAGACAATTTATGAAACAAAATGCCGGCGATGAAAAGTCTTGCATTAAAAAGCACTTTATGTGCTGAATAGGAAATTGAACAGCGCTTCCAAATAGCGATGTGAAAGCTACACTTACAAATGCATCTACTCCGAATTTTTACCCTCGTCACCTACACATCAAATAAAATCATATTTTCATAATTTATTTATTAAGTAATTTTGAAAGATATAATTCTAGTTTTAGCAAAGTACACATTGTTGCCCATAGACATCCGTTCAACCAGGGTTATCATCAATGTGTTATCAGGAAAAAAGGTTTTCCAAAAAGACACTGGTAAGCTCTTATTGACTTTCATTCGAAATTTATAACCGCAACGCGTTTAAATTAAACTCCCATTTAAATACGCTTTCTTTACAATAAGGTTTTAGTAATTAACAAACGTTCCCGGAGCAAAAGCAATCTTTCTAAAGAGCCCTTAGGGAAATACTATAAATCGTCATGTGACACCTCATTACGACCTCAATTACTTCTTTAATAGAGGAATTAAGTCGCCAAAATCGATGTGTTTTAATTATAAATGACATATTTCTTCAGAAAACTTTTATTTATTTAAAAAGAAATATTATGTACATCAATATCTTTTTTATTGAACCGCTCATAGAACGATGGTTTGTGTCGTATCTATACTAATATTCTAAAGAGGAAAGCTTTGTATTTTTGTATGTTTGTAATAAATAAATTCAAAAACCACTGAACTGATTTTAAAAATTCTTTAACCATTAGAATGCTACATTATCCTTAAGTAGCATAGGCTATATTTATCACTAGAAAAAAAGGCGGATCCTTGCTAAAACTTCAGTAACGTGAACTAAGGTGTAAAAATGTAAATGGAGGAATGTAAAAAGTAAGTTCAAGTAAAAAAAATCCATTACAAATAATTTACTTGTGTACGTAAAAGTAAAAAAAAAGCAATTTTAATAAAAATGTATATGTTATAAAAAAGAATAAAAATAGGTTGGCAAGTAGGTACAAATTTAAAATTTAAAGAAAAAAATACATACCTATGTCCTTTATAGAGATAAAATTATAAATATATCTCAAAATGTTTAAAAACAAAAGTGCACCCGTGCGAAGTCGGGGCGGGCCGCTAGTCGATTAATGAACCGGTCGAGTTAAATTTGCATAGGGTCGCTGAATGGGTCACCGTTATTGTCAAAAATCTTGAAGACTTGGACTTCCGAGATCACGTTTAACGAACGGTTCCGGTCTCCACCGTTAGTTATTAAGCCATATAGGCTAGATGTGGCGGACCTTTGAGCCGTAAAAAAAAACTAATGATTTGAAATATGAACATAAGCGTGAAGAATATATCTATGTATATGTCGAAAAAAAGTCATAAGCGATGGAAGCACCGTCAATATGAGTCAACACTTGGCAACTCATTCTACGAGGCGACTAGCTATCGGACAAGGGCTATTTCTCTACTACGAACTTTTATACGTTTCCTTTGTAATTATTATTAAAACAGTGAATTCTGGTGGAAATGTTACTTTGCTTGAATTTCCCAGTGTTGCGCAGACGCAGATATCTGACCACGTCGCCAGCAAGATTGTTATTCCAACATAGGTATATATATAATATATTAGTATGTTTAAATAGACAGTCCTGTAAAACGAAAAGGACGCGGAAATTTGTATGAGTAACTATTTGTTGCTATATAAAGTTTATCTCAAAGTGTGATTAAAAATATGTTTAGAAAAACAAAAACAATAATTGGCATCAGATGTCAAGAAAAAAAAACGAAAACCACAAAATTATATCGTTTGAATCTAATTCTATTTCAGAATGTAAAAATTAACAAACACAGAAATAAAATAGTAATTCCGAGAACAAGTATCTTATTCTCACAATAGTTTTAACATGTTGGGTTTTTACCTATGAAATAGGAGATTTGTAGGAAAATTTTAAAATATAAAAACTTTGGTATTTTTTTTAGCTAATCAAAATTCTGGCCCAAATAATCTATACAATTTTACCATTTTAATGGCATTGATGGCAGTTTGTTTATCTCTTTACTGTAGAAGTATACCGTACGGGAGGTGATGAATCAGCGAAAGCATTTTGTACTGCCTCTCTTGTGTTGAACTTCTTGCCACAAAAAAAAATTGTCTAAATTTTGAAAAAAGTAGAAATCTGTTGAGGCAAGGTCTGGTGAATCACACTTGTGAGTAAGTGTGATTCAATATCAAAAATTAAAAATACCAAGGTCGTCCATTAGAAGATATAGAAAAACTACTTTAAAAAATAAGCAATTGTATTGCTAATTACTACCGTTAATTAAACTTAAGAACGTTAAGAATAATTTCAATGAGAAAAATTTGCCAAAAACCCTGAACGAAAATCATTGAGAGATTTCCAAATTTTTTTCATTAATTCAAATTGTATGTGAAACTTTCTTTCTCTTTTATACAGAATGCCCGAAACCGTTCCCCGGAAAATATTTCCGTCACATCCAATGAAAAATCAACACGCACAAACAATACTTGCAAACAAGCGCCACCCGAATCGCTTTAATACGAAGTGTACTAAATGAAAGCCATTGTTTTTGTTATAATAATATTAAACAAATAACGCGGTGAGTACGGAACGACGTGAGTGCTCAGTGGACTGCGCCGACGGTAAGATTCTTGAATCCAGCCTTGTTCATCCTTGAATCCATCTTTGATTACAATCCAACCACCAATGCTTGCATAGTGAGTCCCACTCTCCAGCGTCTGAAGGTATCACTGTTGGAGGTTGCTATACTCTGTAATATAAAGTTCTATCTCGACGGCATTTGTGCATTATGATAAGGTTCTTAACGTGCAAAGCTACTTTGATCCTTTGTCATCGCCGTGAAATGTTCAAACTAGTTTCGGTCGTTAAAATTTAGATAATAAGCGATGTTCGTCACTTCCTTCTTAGTTGAAAAATGGCTTGGGCTTGTAATTAAATTACCACTTTGTAATGGAAGTAACTCCATAAACTTAAGTTCATGTTTCATTAACAGTTAACTAACAATTAATTAACGAGTGTCAAAACTTTTAAAGTAAATTATAATTCACTATTATTTTATAATGCTTTATACGCTAGTTTCTCTGGAAATAAAATAAGCTATCTCCTCTTTTAGTATAACGTAAGTGTACTGATATTAAATTATAATTCTTCTGGATGAAATTATCTTACTGATAAGTTTTTTTGGTTTCCGTACCTTCGATGAACAATCAGAACAACAGTCACAATCACTCACGTGTCTGTCGACCTCTTTATCCTCGTATCATATTGGATTTTCTCCAAATCTACTAGAGGGAAATTAGTAAATTTCGTAAAAATAATAATATATAATTTGGTGCCGTGACACTGATTTATATAAAAAACATATTCTGATGTCGGAGAGAAAATAATAAAATCAAATGAATGTGCATATTATGAGGGTCAGGAATAAATTTCTATATACTAAAAAAAATCTCTAGTTCAATGTATGTCGGTGAAGACTAAAAGAACATTGATTAAATCTATGGTTATTTAAATTAAAAAGTAAGAAATGTAATTTTTACTGTTTGTAAAAATTACAAATTAATGTAAAAAAAATGACGAAAAGATGATTTGGAAAACTGAAATGAACACAGTAGGTACCTCATAATGAAAGTCAAACTTAAATGATAATCAAATTGCTAAAATTATCAAAAAAAATACAACCAAACGACAAACGAGTAATAAAATTTATCACGCTAAATATAATATTTTTATGCCTATGGGATTCATCTTTCAATCAATCCTTTGATATTCTACGCCATCGATGAAAAATTTAAGCTGAAGAAAATTTCATAGCAATATAAAATTCAAGAAAATTGACTTTAAAAAAAGGAAATGTTAATACTTACACATACTTAAATAATTCACTCAAAATTCAATCTATAATTGTTAAAGTCATCGTAGAATTATCTTAGACTTATTTATAGTAACAAGAACTACACGACTGGTTCGAAATGAATTGGCTGTTACAGTAATTGGTGCTTGGTCATAATTTAATTACTTAAAATTCCCAGATGTTTTGATATAAAACCAAACATATCCTCTCAATGTGGACAAGCCAAACGAGAGCTATTGTATTCGTGGCCAAAGCAGCAATCGGCGATAATTCCTGACGAATACAGTGCGAACGTGAACACTCCGTTTACTCCCCGGAGTACACAATACGTCTCCGTCACATTTACATAAATTCTCGATGGAATATTGTTTAGGTATCATTTCGCGGCAAAATGTTTTATATTTCGTCATTACGAAGCCATTGAACAACTTGATTTAAGGCAATTTTCAACTTACAGTAGCAACTGAAATTACAAATATAACTTTATTCGGTTTAGTGTAACACTTAACTAATAAGCACTTACTACGACTTTTTTATACAATCAACATCATTATCACTACAACCCACTGCTGGACTTAGGTCTTCTCTCTTAATGAGCCATGTGAAGGCTATGGCCCACTACACTTGCCAAGTCCGGGTTGGCAACACGAAGAACTCTCAAGTATGCAAGTTTTCTTACGATGTTTTTCTTCACCGAAGCAAGGTGATAATTAATTTATACTACACACATAATTTGCCAAATTAGAGGTGCGTGCAGGACTCGAATGCGCGTTTCCCGTGCGGGAGTCCTAGGCTCAAACCAATAGGCTATCACTGCTCTCTTATTCATTTTATTCATTACGTCCAAATACCAAGTAAAATATAAATTTATCTTTGATTTATTGAAATGATGGTAGTCGCGGTGATGATGATGGATATTGGTGATATCATAGCAGAGTTAAAACTTATAAGATTAGTTACTTAACTTTCATAAATAAACTTCCAATTTATCTTAATCCACTTAATAATAGTCAATCTTATAACCAAAGTGAAAAACTTATCCATCTTGTAAGATTAATTTTCGGTTTTCATTTTCAAATTTTTTACTCGATACGACAAGTTTAATACAGCTTGTCTGCAACCTTGCCTTATTGCAATCATTTTGATCGATGTTAAGCGTTTGATGATAGATTTTGATTGATAGCATTTTTCTCCCTTCGAACTCATGACAAACTTTCAATTTATCACAGTAATTTCGGAAAAAATTAAACGCATATTTAGCAGATGTCTGCTGTAATATTAATTTATTACTTGTCATGCGTTCACTAATACTGACACATAAAGTAATAGTCGATCAAATCTTTATTTTAAATTTTATCCATATTTAAAGCCTGGGTTAAATAATCATAGTAAAAAACAACGCCAGCAAAGATTTCATAGTCATAACCGTAAACTACGTCCTTTGGTAAGTTATTAACCTTCTCTCGACAAAAGAGGTAACATATAAAAAGAAAATGCAAATTGGCAGACTGACATTTTGAGAACATTACGGAAAACCCATATATATTCAAGTTTCCGTACGATAGGCAAATATTTATGGACAAAATTTTCGCTTTAAGGCTATACTCGTACACTATAAATAGGGGTGTTTTTTTGTCAGATGGATGATAGACGATAGGCAGAAGATTAGCGATCCATTACGGAGCTTAGATCGAGCGAAAAAATACATCACTGGTCCCCACGGTAATAAAATGAATTAAATACCCGAGTATATTTGGTACTAAAAATTCGACAAAGTTATTCCTTTTTCACAGCTCATGAATATTGACTTACAGATCACATTAAATGCATATAGATTTAATCGATGGTAAAATACCTAGAAACTTGTTACTATTTGTTGACTTATGCATACACAAAATGTGCCTAACCCTTTGTACAATATATTTTTTATGATATTGTGCGCACATCATTTAAACACAATAGTATAATAGAAAAATAAATGTAAAATATCCACGACATTTTAAAACAAGTGGCTCGTGCAAGAAATATGCAAGCACCAACGGCAAAGCCAATCTTTCACGGTACACAAACTGTCTTTACATAAATATATAGTAACTTGATAACCCTACGAATCTTAATTAATACTAATTTATATTTGATACTGTGACATAATTTCTTGAGAGCTCTTTTGTAGTATAAGTTATCAAAATCTTGATTCTCTATAACGTTGTCAAGAATATATGTAATTTACCCATCCGCATTTGGCCAGCGAGCAGTAAAAGCCGTACTCCTCATTCCATAAGGGCCTCATTACCTGAGCTTAGAAGTGGAGACAAATATAGATTGTGTTCTTATTATATCAATGAAAAAAGAAAAATATTAAAGTGTAAAAACCTATGCGGTTTAGCCGCCATAACTTCTAAGCGTGCAAATTCTAAGTTATGTTCTCTGGAGGTCTCGGTGCAATGAATTCCTATTAAAACTTTTAGCTACTTAAATGAGCGTAACTTAACATTACGACCATTTTGTAGCTATTTCAAGACAGCTATTTCGTATGCGTATACATTTACGTATACGAATTTTCGTATACAGGTTTGTATAAACGTTAAAACGTTCTGTAGAATTCTACTGAATAATTGTCATCAAGCAATTACTATTTTATGAAATAAATAATGTAACTTGTAGTGAAGTGACAAAGTCAATTAGTACATAATGACATAGCCCGGGGCCTTACTCCAGAAAACGTTTTGGTTTTGTTTTTGTTCCTGATTCGAACTCGAATCTGATTCGAACTCGATCTAAAGTTCGTACTCCCGAACCAAATCGAATAGAATATCAAGATCGACTTACGATCGAACGTTATCAACGTCGTTAAGTGTATCCGGTTAATGACGTCACAGTCAAGTGCGAGAAGTACATGGATATTTCACATATAAATATTTTAAAAATGCTAAATTTAATAGCTTTCTTTTAAAAAACCATGTATTTACTATTTGTTTATATGAATTTTGATAGTGAAATGAATATAAATTGTGTTTTCGTTTGACAAAAGTAATTAAACTCACTTTAATTAATCTGTATCGTGACAACTACTATTAACTAATCTGTGACCATGAAACTATCATATTATTTTGACAACATATTTGTAGTCAAATTTTAAAAACGCGTTAGTGTCTATATTTCTTTATGTGTTTTTCAGATAAATTATTTATTTATTTTTTATTATATTATTTAATATAACGACGCATTATTTCGGAACTCAACTCCGCGACGTCGCGGAATATATTGAAATATTCACTTACATATATCCTTGGACAAATGATAATTCCTCTGGAATTCTTCACTATCCATTGCAAGTGCCCGAGAGTTATATCGACGTATTCTAAGAAAGTTTGTCCTTTCTCGAAGGTCTATACGATGCGCTTCCTCCTAAATATTAAATAATTATGTAAGGCGAGTCATACTTTAGAAACACCGAAATAAATGTGGGCACCGTCGTCCCACATTCATACGATTTATGTAGTTTATAATATATATTACATACACACACTCACTTACACTTATGTATTATATTATGTTTATACTTTATATACATTATACATTACATATCACACACATACATACACACTCACACAAGTACACACACGTGGACTCGAACCTGGCGCGTCTTGGAGTCGACGCGCCACTTGGCTTGCCGATTTTTACCAACACCGGCTGGGCAGCCGCGCGGCGGTTTCACTGCTCTCCGCGCCTCTCACACCGCGCTAACGGGATCGGCCGGCGCGCGCGCTGCACAGTCCGCGCTCGGCATCCGAGAGTTGGCTTTCCTTCGTCCCGTTCGCTCGCTCGTTTCGTTTCGTTCGCTCAACTACGATCGCTTATTAGTACTTTCGCTGCGCCTATTTATCGTTTGCTTGTGTTTTAATGTTAAGACTGTTTCCTGTGCTATCATTCTCACTGTCTTCTACTCTCTCTCCTTCTTTATTCTATGGTTATTTTTTCGTTATTAAAGATTTCTATGGTTATTAAAGAAAATGCAAAACTCGAAGCAAACAAAGAACCTTTTTTGTTACCGTGAATTTTGATGTTTGATTTCGATCCTGCTACTCGGTTGACGACTGTCAGAAAGTGTCGGGAGTACGCTTTTTTCGATCTTTATTCGATCCTAACGATTTTTAGTTCCAATTTGAACCACCGTTCGATCGTGCGCTAGCGTAGACATTCAAAAGTACGAAATTGACATATGAGCGAAACCAACTCGATTGATTTAAACTCGAAAGCGTCGAGAGTAAGGCTGCAGATCCTAAATAAAATAGAACCCAAAACAATAGATGTTACAATTTTTGTCTGTTTGTTCCCGCTAATCTCAGAAACGGCTTAACCGATTTCGTTCTGATTTTCACTAATATATCGCAGTAAGCGTCACATAATAGGTAAAGTTTGTTTTATTGCAATCCGTCCACAAATAAAAAAGTTATAAATTAATTTAAAATAATGTACGGCGTAGTTTTCCTGAAGATAATCGAGGGCAGTTTGCTAGTTCAAAATAAGTATATAAATACGAATGCTCTAATACAGTGGAAGCTTATTATTATTATTACAAAATATTTTAAATAAACATGACACTTTTTTTATCACACCACATTATACACTTCAGTTATGAATAGGTAAAATAAATTTAATTTATCAAACTGTTTTTATTCATTGTCGATCACATGTATAAGATTTTGTTGTTATCTTAATCCTAATGTTTGCTGTGTCAATAGCTGGAAAATGAGCGCACGAGCCACTTGGTAGCAAGTGGCCACCACCGTCCAAGGATATACTAACGGCATACTAATAATAGCAGGGTCAACAAAGCGCTTTGAAGCAAAAAACAAGAAGAAAAAATATATGTACCTATTTCCAAAATTGTATGTATGTAAATCACTACTCCAAAGTAAAGCCCCAAGACTTATTTAAACTTCCACAGATAATATATACGCCATACAGTACAACGTAATGACTACGTTTACCCCGTTTTTCATAAAAATACAGTATCTGCCATCGCAGAAAAAGTAATTCTCTTCAATCAACCTCCAGATAATGTGTGAATTATGCGAGCGGGAGTGAGAATGGAAGATGTGAAATATTACATAATGTGTGTTTCAGGGGCTTTGTCTCTCCCTCCGCTATTGGCTAAATTCCCAATTTCATTTTTATTTGCTGCATGTAACACCCGTTTCACATTTCGAAGCGAAGACAGTAGTTGATGTTGTTTCGACGTTAAGTAGGTATGTTTGGAATTTTCTAGTGGGCGTTCATGTACTCAATTCAGACATTTGTTACGCAAAAATTAATGAAAAGCTTTGTATGTAAAATATTGGGTATGTGAAAATAATAATATAGCAAAAATTATAATTTACTATCAGGGGATTTATTGACTCCTTTGTCCGCTATTTACATAAAAACTCAATTGTAGGACAGTCGGAAAGTAGTAAAAAGTGTCAAAAGCATGAATAATGTATCGTAAAATTTGAAGTATACGTAAATCACATATATATGGATACTTTTTTAGAGCTAAAGTGAGGATCCCATACGGAAGACTTTATCTTACGATACTTATGGCAATACGTAAATTTTTCAATCACTTGTCCGATCTCAAAACAGGACCGATTTACTTTTTTAATAAATAAAAATAACTACTTTCTATCACGGATGAGAAAGATTTCGAAGCCCTTGCGTATTTACAACATACAAGGTTGTTATATATACCTATCGTATCGGAAATATAAATGTTAGGATTGTAATGTATTATTAGACGTTCACGATGTGAGCACGAAGGGGCTTTTGTCGGAGTTTTATTCATAAGAATAATAAGTCCACTTGGAAATTTACTTTACGACGAGCTTGTATCATAGTTGATAATTTAGGACGTTTAGGGCACCGACAAGTTATTGTTCTCGGCTCGTGGATGTTTACGATGATATACGAGTATTTGTCTACGTCCATGTCGCCTCGATAGGCAATCTTAGTGCGATGATATGAATGTATGAGGGTATATTTATTATTTCAGGAAATTTGTCGTATGTGATATGAATCACCTTAACAACAGAGATTGCAACAATCAAAATTTGGCACCGTAATCAAAATCCCTTTAGCAAAGCGTAATCTCCTAGCCTAGTCGTTTAGCTAGGGCAGCGATTCTGTTTAGATTTATGTATGTTATATATTTTTGTATATTACAAGTAATGCAGGTATTTTAACTTTTAACCTTCTTTAACGCTTTTTGGACTTTAACTCTTTTTGGCGGAATTTCGCCATCCAGGTTAAAGGTAAAAGGTTAAAGACCCCAAAATATATTACTTGCTACGTAGAATCATTACAAAAACTTTGAACCAGAATGGATAGAGCTTATTTATTTGTTTTGAAAAGTATATATATTTAACATTCCGATCTATATTTTCTCCCAATATAAATCTTAATGGGATTTAATTTTCCACATCCAGAAACTGACCCCTTATATTTACAAATTATTTATTTATTCATATTACTTTGTAAATTTTACACTCATATTGTCAATCAGTTCGTTTACATGAAACTTGGGCACGTTTTAAGTAACGGCTGGAACGCACATAAAACACCAGATAAATAATGAAATATATCTAGATTGGAATCCCAAGCCAGAAAACCTTTATACAAAGTCAAAGTGCGAATCAGGAGTGATTTACTGGTCCAAACTATTCTGAAGCTTGAAACTACGAACGGTTTATGATGATTAGTATATGTGTACATATTTAAAATGTTAATCGACGTTATCTCTAGCATAGACAAATATGATTTGTTTCGCCTAATGTGTGAAAAAAATCCAGAATCCGAAAGAATTATCACTTATCTTTGTCTAGAATGTTACACACTTTATATTTACCTATTTAATTCTTTGAACAATAAGTTTTCTTAGTTATATGATACATTAATAACTATATTTACAAAACTTTATAATAATATCTTCTGTAAAAGTAAAAATCTCCTATTCCACGGGAATATATATCAGGCGACAAAAAAGTATTAACCGATGAAATTCGTTAAATTTATGCCAAGTTTAATTTTAGTCTATTCAGTGGTTTCATCCTGTTAGCCGGACAGACCTGTCTATTGATAATAAAATCTGATATTAAAAAATATTTTATGTACTTTTTGCAGTTTTAAAAACACGACAAACTAAGAAAAAAAAGAGGTAGATGGATCGTCGGAACGTTGCTGATTCTAATTTCTTGTCATAATTATAATAATAATAGTAATAAATCCCTCGGAGGACCATCTTGCCGTGGTGAGGGCGCTTAGGGGAAGCGATCAATACAAATGTCAATACCACCTAGACAAAATAATCTGCTTGAGTTCATACTAAACTATTGCCAACTACATCAAGGCAACCTTGTGTACCAAGTATGTAATAATGTAACAATTGTTGGTAAACCAAATAAATAAATAAACAAAATAAATAAACCTTCCCAAACAACGGTCCCATGTCATTTCCCCCAAAAGTCCTGGTCGCACAACAGACCATGTGGGGGGTAAGCAACGCATACTTACATACTTATGCAGCTAACAGGGTATAGTAAAACCTAATGATGGAAGCGAGACGAAAGAGAAAACTACCCGAGGCGGGTACCAGCGTCAACAACGAGGGAGACTCCCGCCCTAAACGTAATGGTTTAGGCAGCTCCACGTATTCTGGAGGGAGCAACGTAGCGCGAACATCTTACAGTTTAAGAACGCGGTCCACCAGTGACAAGGTTTTGCAAGGCACACAAAACCAGACATCATCACCATCTTCATCGTCCACCCGAAATCTATTTCCACTTGGAAGAGGATGTTGCACTGGAAGATAACTTAATCTCTAATTTCGTGCCCATCTCTTATAGCTCCCGTACGCTAAACAAATGGAGTTCCGAAATGAACATACGCGTATGTCACAAAATCAAGCCTGTCAGACACACACTGCACAAGACACACAACAAAACTCACGTAACTCGTATAAAACACCAAACATACTAGATACTCAAACAATTTAAAAAGAGTTTCAAGAATCTTGAAACTTATTTCACCAGTCACATCCAAACAAAAATCTTCAAGGAAATTTTCTCAAATAGTGGATTACATGAACTCAAACATATTAAAACAACGTGTTACAAAAGATGATAGCTTTGAAGTTACACATACATTAATCTACTGCGCCGCATATACTGCAGCTATCTGCAATGGAGCTAATCTCTCTGGAAACAACATTAACTCACACACTCATATGCACCGTATCCCAGCTTGGCAAAAAAGTTACAGAGTAGAATAGCAAATCTAAGGAGAGATATTGCAAGAATGCATCAATTCGTTTTAGGCAACAAAAGTATAAGACTCACGCATCACATCCATTAGATAAAAAAGACGTACAAAATTCACTCAAAACATGAAGAACCGGATCTAACCAATGAACAATTTTTAGACACCCTCAAACAAAAATTAAACACTGCGTCCAGTAGGCTTAGAACATAGTTGAAATGTACTATGAGAAAAAAACAAAACGCACAATTTAATACCAACGAACGTCAATTTTATAGGTCACTTGCTAAAGGTTCACAAAACATCACACCAAACACGAAACTAGCTTCTTCTCCTAATGCACTACACGAGTTCTGGGCAAACATACATATGTATGTTCCAATCTTGTAGAGCATTCATGTAACTCTGATTGGATACAGAAAGATTACGAAATATACTCTTCTGTGCCTGAAATGGAATTCAGTAATGTAAAACCACATATACTTATTTAAGTTCTAATAAAAACTCACAACTGGAAAGCTCCTGAAAACGCCAATATACATAACTATTGGTAGAAGAAACACGATAATCCACCCAATGTTACTCAACCACATTAACAATTTTATCAAAGCACCTAACATGATGCCACATTTTGTTACACAGGGAATAACGTATTTGATACCAAGGAAAAGAAACTCTCAAAATCGTGCAAACTATCGACCTATCACTTGAAATCAAACATTTTACAAAATTCTCACCTCATGCATAACCGCACACATAGACCACCATATCACATGTAACAAGATCTTAGCGGAGGAACAAAAAGGTTGCCGCAAATTGAGCAAAGGTTGCAAAGAACAGCTCATTATTGATTCTATGGATATGAAGGAGGCCCTCAATCAAAAAGCAGACATAACTACTATGTATATTGATTATTAGAAAGCATTTGATTTCGTCCTTCACAGTTAGTTTTATATATATTATATCATTACAAAATTAATCCGTCGCTTATTAAATTTTTAGATCACTGCGTGAAATACTGGCGAACAAAGCTCAAACTCTTGGGTTCAGAAATATATCAATGTCAGGAGATTTCCATACGAAGAGGCAACTTCTAAGGCGAATCGCTTAGTCCATTATGGTTTCGCCTGGCATTAAACCCTCTGTCTTACATGTTAAACTCTTCCGATCAAGGACTCACGATCATACACGAACAACATTAGCACATTTTATGTACATGGACGACATTAAATTATATAGCGATACAATCCAATCCCTTCACCGTCTCGCTGACATCACACACACATTTTCCCGAGACATTCATATGCAATTTGGAAACGATAAATGTAAAACATTGTCAGTTATAAATGGTATCATAGCGCAAAATAATTACACACTTCCTACTGGCAGCCAAATCGAGTTCCTAGATCATAACAGTTCCTATAAATATTTAGGGTTCCAGCAAACCGCAATTATCACCCAAAAGCAAACCAAGGTAGATCCTAAAAAGAAATTCAGACATCGACTCAATGCAATACTCCGAACACAACTGAACTCACGTAACATGACAAAAACCATAAATACATACGCAATCCCTATTCCTACGTATTCCTTTGGTGTTGTATCTTGGTTACAGTCGGATTTAAAAGCCGTGCAACGAATCATCAAACGTCTCTAACTGTACGACGCAAACAACACCCTCGATCTTACGTACAAAGACTTACTCTACCACGCGAGGAAGGAGGTAGAGGGATCATCGACATAAATAATTTACATAATAAACAAATCACTTCACTTAGGCCTTATTTCCACAATCACGCTGAACAATTGATACTACACAAAACAATAGTGCACACGCACAAACGACTCTCCCAATCAATTTACATAACAAAAATACACAAAAAAATGAGCAGTTAACAAACAACAAAGAAAAAATTGCCACCTGGGAGCATAAACACACTTCACACTTTAATGTCGACAAGAAAGCGTCGTACGTTTGGCTGCGATATGGCGAACTGTTTCCAGAAACGGAAGGATTTATGACAGCAATACATGATCAAGACATCCAAACGCGTAACTACCAAAAATTCATCTATCACATATGTATCTACACAGTCCAACACCTGCCGACGCAGCCATAATGCCTCCGAAACCATTCAGCACATAGCAGCAGCCTGCAAGGCCATTGCTCAGACCGACTATAATCATCGGGATCAAGTTGCTGCAATAATCCACCAGCATCTAGGCCCTTAAACATAAACTAATCGATCAAAATCTACCGTACTGTAAATACACACCCGAAACAATATTAGAAAACAAAAACTATAAAATATATTGGGACAGAACCATAATAGACGCCAAAACGATTCACTTTAATAGACCTGACATAGAAATATTGGATAAAAACAAAAAAATTGCGTACCTTGTAGACATAGCAGTTTGTAACACACATAATTTACTTAACACACGCACCGAAAAGTTAGCTAAATCTAAATACACGGATCTCCTAATAGAACTGAAGTCTCAGTGGGGAGTTAATAGCGCGAAAACTGTCCCAATTATTGTTTCTTCCACTGGTGTTATCCCTAAAACCCTACACACCAGCCTCCACACATTAAATATCCACACAACCATAGTTGCACTAATGCAAAAAGCCGTTATATGAAACACCTGCCAAATAGTACGAAAACCTCTTTCATTAATCTAGTGATGTCCTATACATAAGCACTTGGTTTCGGCCCGTGCAAGAGTCACCTCTTAAGAGAAATAAAGCTTTTATAATAGTAATAAAAATAATAATAATATTCTTTATTGAACACCACAAAGAACAATGCTATAATGTAGACTGTGTACGTTAACAAAAAGCGATTTTATCGCTATTCAGACAATATAATAAGGAGCGATGATTTTTTGTCTTTTAATTTATTTTTTATTAAATTCCTACTATTAGCTTACACTCTCCCTATATACGTATGTATTGTATCTTGTTCAAATTTTCAACCGTTAATTAAATACTTTATATACATCCACTCAAGTTCAAATACATTTTTTAAACTAGTAGATAACACTTGATGTTAATACAGTTTTTTCAAATATTAATTCATTAATTAAATTTAATCATTTAAGTTTATTATAAGCTTTCATTGCGACATCTGTGGGCACGTTTAGAACTACGGTATTCCTTCGTTAAACTAGTAGAGAGACATTAATTTTAGTACCAATATCGTGGCACTACGGTGAAGAACAATATGTACTGTTTATTAATTCATTTTAGTTTTATATGGTAGATTTTTTTCTTATATAAGATACTTAGCAGGATATATATATATATATATATATATATATATATATATAAATATATATATAATTGTAATTATTTAATAAAAGTAGGAATTGACTTTAAATTATTTTTATATAACTTGTTAATTATTCAAGTATCTATCTCAAATCAGAAACTGGGTTAGCCAAGGTTCACTCCCAATGAAACCACCCACCAACACGCCACCCCCTATTTACCCACGCACTTTGCTCTCATATTAAACCGAGACTGATTCACGAGATATATTTAGCGTTGAGCGACTTAGGATTTATTTGTTGGTAATAATTATTGTACCACGTAAACAGTCGTTTAGTTATGCAATGAGGCAATAAAACAATTTAACAGAAAATAGAGAATTTTTATCATCGTAATCATTATCATCACAACCTATAAGTAACCTCACTTCTAGGCTCGGGTTCTCACAATAAAAGGTAAAAGCCACAATCCACACTGGCCAAGTACAAATTGTCAAACTTTGTATAATTCGTAAACTTGTAAAGAGCTCTAATATTAATTGTTAAGTGATAATTAAATTTAAGTGATAGTTAATTAATTTTTGGTACGCACACTAATTTATAAAAATTATTTCCCACGTGAATTATTCGGATTTCAATATGTATGGGATCGTTTTTTGTGTTAAAATAGTTTTTGTAATCTTCAGTCATCATTAGATTCCATCCAACTCCAAGCCGTAGTCCGTCTCACTGGCTAATTCTAGATTGGCAAAATCACATATTATTCAGATCATTACGAAAATCTCAAGTATTCAGGTTTCTTCGTGATATTTTCCGTCATCGAAAAGAGTTAAAATTTATTTGTAAAACACACATATTTAAAAAAATTCAGATGTGTGCAAGTGTCGAACTTGAGTCTCTTATGCTTACGAGGCTGATGTATGTACTTCATAATCATAAATATATCGTGACAATAACACCACTAAAACTACAAATATTTAGCTCCAGTAGTGTGAAATTATTTCATAAATTACCAGATAAAACAAAATTACTTAATTGAAAATAATAGAGAATTTTTGAAACATAGAATCAGTTCTTAAAAAAAAAAGCCTTATAATTTAATTGAATATCTGAAAGTATAATGATATTTGATTTTAGAAATATTAATTTTAATACGGAAATAACTTTGCTTCAGCCACTTACGCCTTACGTTATTGTAAAAACAGCCGCATCTGCAATATTCATTGTGAATTATTTAATAAATTTAAAATTTGTCTCATGTTATTGTTTTTAGAATTATTCCTTGTTCACAAAAGTTCACAATAACAGTCAAAGCATAGGTTACTATCCTTTTATCTGGACTTCCAATAGAACTAAAAAAAACGTCTTCCGAAATGTGCAGAGTTCTCGATTATAACCCATAGAAGGTATAAATATTTCAAATATGGCCTAAAACTGTTTAATGTTTGTCGTTTGATACGTGCACAGACAGATCGCCAGATCAGTGGCCTCTATCGTTATATCACCTTATACCTTATCCACCTTAAAATTAACATATATTTATATATATTTTCCAGAAAAGATCAACTTGTTATATAGTTTTACAATAGTAGTTTAAACTACGCTACATCTTTTGATGCAAGTCTTTTCAAAGATTTTAACTATAATGGGTATTCAAGGTTATGTAGATTGTAACATTGTGCAGTTAAAATGTATAATATTGCGGATGACATAAATGAAAAATCAAATATTTTTTCAAGATATTTTTATAACATGATTCGTATAATACGTCTATATTTAATCTGTCTTTTCATCTGACATCACGCAAAGCCGATAATTCCGGTACAGTAAAATTATCTTTTATGACAACATATCAAACAGTTAAAATACTTAGTACTAATAAAATGATAAATATAAAATTGCTAATGTTAAAATCATTATCGGTTTGATGTTATTTTAGTATTCCGTTTGATGATCCTTTAATAATTAAATATCCATAATTACTTTTCAACGACCTGGTGGAATAATTATTTTTGAGTAAACCAGTCCCAAGTCACGGGGCTACTTGCTTTCTAATTAAAATAATTGTATTACGGCACCCGAAGTGAAAACAGGTCGTGTTATGCTAATATTGGTCAAAATTACGTAACACAGGCAAGATTAAGTAGTTACAAAGTTACATTAAATTATTAACTTATATCTACAAGTAACATAAATAAAGCATGAAAGATTTATTTGCGGTTCAATTATATTTTAATATTTCAATTATATCACTCTTTTACCTTTGGTCCTAGGAGTAACGGATTTTTTTTTTACGATTAGGAATATATAGTGCCCTTGTACAAACTTTTCATAGATATTTAGTTTCCTGTAATATTATTATATGTATAAAATAAATAATTAAAAGTAATTCAAATTATAATTTACTATAATATAACTATTTAACAATATTTTGAGTCATGGAGTTTATTGCTCAGCTTATTCTCATGATAAAAGAATTTGAGGCCAGCGCAAAAATGTAAAAATTTATTTTCTTTGGTATAGATGAATAAATAAAATTAAATTCTATTCCTAACAGGTTATTGGTTGTAATTAACCGTCATCTGTAGTGGACCGACGCTGGTGGTGATATATTGGTATGTTACAATTCTTTCTTAATATCCACAATTAGCAAAAGTGTTAGACAATGGCCTTAACTCTCAATAGATTGCTTCGTCAAGAAACATTTAAAGTCCGGGAAAAATATCTTAGAGAACAATGATGCAAGCTGTTCATGGTATCGAGGTGCAGGCTGGTTCCTATATAAAAGTCTTCATTGGTCCGAACGCTAACCCTAATTAACAGTTTCCTGGCTTGTCATCCAGACATTGACATATATGACAAAGCTTGACAAACGCCATAGAGTATCCTCTGTAATGTTTCTTAAATGCTTAAAATATTAAATAAATAAATAAATAAAACGATAGTAAATATTAGACGTAGACACAAATTTAAACACAATTATAAACTGACATTAAACGGAAGGCAATCAATACCACATTGCGGTTTAAGCTAAATGGGGTGGAGCCATCAAAACAGAATTATAGAGTAATAATTAGATGAAAATTTAACGGAGAGTAAATATCGTACAGCTGATTTAATCCTCATACAGTTGAAATAATGTTATAGTTAGAAATTTTGAACATTAGATAAATGTATTTGGATGCTAAAATAGGGACGCAGTCCTTCTGGAGATTGGGCAGAAATATTTGACTATTTGAAATGAAAAGCGTTAATTGTACCGTATTAAGACAAATTATAAAATGGTATTTAGGAAAAGGAGATAGATGTACCCAACAGAATCATCATGTGGACATAAAAATATACATATTCATATGTAGGAATTGTAAAAAAATGTTTATAGCCTGATTCAGGAATACTGTGGAGCAACCTCTTTTAGTAATTTATTAATTCAGTCCATTATTATATCAACGAACCCATAGACCAGTTGGTAGTGACGATTTCGGGTTCGATTCCCGGCCGGGGCAGACATTTATGTGACAGATAAACGTTTGTTCTCGGGTCATGGGTGTTTGTAATGTCATATTTGTGTACGTCCATACCACCCGCAACACAGGGAATCCTAGTGCGGGGGTATGAGTGTGTAAGCGTTTATTTTATTTTATTATTAAAGTAGATATTTGATAGCATTGGTAGCTTAGTGGTTTAAACGTAGGTTTTTCACACAGGACACTTCGACTTAAATCCAGTAAGCACGTATAAGTACTAAAATTACGTACGTACGTACACCTGCTTCGGTGAAAGAAAGCATCGCGAGGAAATCTTTAATACCTGAGAGATTTATATATTGTTCTCAAAATTGTGTAAAGTCAAGTTATTTGCACTTGGTCAGCGTAGTGCACTTTGGCTTTAACGCGTCTCATGCTGAGAGAAGAAGCTCAGGTCTACTTAGTAGCGAACACCGATTGCGGCGCGCCGCCCTACTCCATGTGAAGTAGGCATCACGAGGTGCAGAAGGGGAGTTTACATCTAAAAATAAGGTACCCATGCGTATACTCGCTTGATTGGTTCCTTACACAGCGATCTCAAACGGTATTGAATAATTTTCGTTGGGAAATATTTACATTTTGTTGTAAATTATTTGTTAAAACTAAACGTAACCAAAAAATATTCTTAGAACTAAGCCCAATTTTATGCAACTACTTTTATATGTTTATATATGCAATGCATTTTGATTTAACATTTAAAGAATCCCAGGGCCATACCTTCGATGTAGTAGGGATTCACCTACAAAAATAATGCTTTTATCATGGCCAGATATAAGTTGGAACATCTTGGGTTGGATTTTCCGAAATTCAAACCACATCTAAATTTGTTTATAGGGAAGCTTTAAGCCACTAAACTACCTTTAATTCCGAAATTCTCGCGGGATCTGAACTTACGCGAGTGAATTAATTAATATATTTCTAATTTATAGAGCTAACAAAAACCCATTGCTAAAACAAAGCGGCTGCTATTTTTAAAGGCAAGGTAGGTGTTCTCGAGAGAAGTGAGGGCGGAATGCTAGCTATTATGTTAAATATTTTAAAATCAATTGTGAATTGTTGTATTTCGGTTATAATGTCGGTACATTAATAAGCAAGTTTTCGTAACTGATGATGTGCTGGTGATAGCTTTCTTGTTATGGATGTCCTGTGACCACTTATTGACCCATCTGTTGGTTTAATAGCTGCAACCAGACCGTCCAAATTTTTTACTACTTAACAAAATATCCATATTAAATTGTACTTATCCATTTTCCGGGATAATAGAAACTAACTTATAACATAAGTTGTAGTAAATATGCCAAGAATCATGTATAACAGTTCACTACCTTTGTTAAAATTTTCTAAAAATATTAAAAATACAGTTACAGTAAGTTTTAGTATTAGTGGTAAAGTTGATATAAAAAAAAGTAAGAAGTAAGAAAGATATATAAAACCTGATAAGAATATATACAATTAACAATATAAATAATTAACATATATATAAATATATAAAAATAAACGTTTACACATTCACACTACCGTATTAAAATTTCGTGTTGTATGGGCACATACTAATATGAAATATCAATTCAAATTCAAAATCATTTAACCATTTAGGTATTCTGTAGCTACACGTCAATGTTTTTCTTCCTACACAGTTTCAAAAAGGTGCTTTATCATTGAAGAAAAAAAGCGTCGAAGGAAACTTTTGAGCACAAATTTTGAAACAACATATGACAATTACAAAGTAATATGTAGCAGCCTAACTTCATCGCGGACCATAATAAAATGATTATGATTATCATATTTAAAATGTTAAAGAAAAAATAAGGTGTGAATAAACAACCAACGTAACCAGAAACATGCACAATGTGAGGAATTTCACCGACCAGCGAAGCGAGCGGTTAACATCTAGTGACAATAAAATTAAATATACGGACAAAACCGACTAATATATATAGTAGTATAGATGTTAATGGGTATAATAACACGCCAAATTGCCGAGCTACACGCCCTTAATTTCAATTATATTGAGTAATTCAAATATACTTACATAATAACACAAAGTTTTATCTACGTGTTTACAATCAAGAAAACCGATAATGGTTCTGATATTTTGCGACGAATGTTTTTTACGACACACATTTTATGACTTTTACAAATTTTAATGTCAATATATTTGTTTATAAATGGGTAATTGTATGTAAACACACAGTTTGATCTAATAAACAGAGTTTGTGCTAATAAACGGTACATTTAATTACTTACAAATATTCTGGGTACATTTATTTGTGTGCAAATGTGAGATTCGTTTGATGTGACCTTTATAAATTATTCTAATCTATGATTTATTGGAGACATCTAGCTAGGTCAGACCAACCAAAACGCCACTATATCTGCCGATACATTTTGGAACATATATTGTACGTAAAATTAACAGATAATATAAAAGATGGTTTAAGCAATTCGCCCATTTCGTGGGAGTTGAATGCGTGCAAATCGAGCCATCCCAGAAGGAACTTTTTGATTTTAAATTAATAAAAGAGTACACAGTCCTTCTTTTATTACTAACAACTATAACCTGTCTGTGAAATTTAAACCAAAAAGGACTTGAGGCATTCTTGAAGTTCATCAAAATTTTTCCCACTTCTGAGAACTTTTTTATCAGTCATGAAGAAGTTTTGGTTAACGACCATCGGGCTGTTGTAATTGTAAGTGTCACAGCATCCTACGAACTTCTATAATGCTGAAAGCGTCAGTGTCAAATTGCTCACCAAGAAAGTTGTAATACAATTTTTATGATTGAGAAGCATCGCGGGCTGTTTTTAAAATTAAATATAATATATGGTTCCAACAAAAATATATAGTAAGAAGGCATCGTGGTATTTAACGTGATCCTATTTCTTATCTACCTTATATCTATCTATCGAACACGGGGTTTTAATGAGATCATAGGCAACTACGACTAACAATGATATTTTTCCACCTGCTCTATCGAAGCGCTTCAATGCAAGTTATTTACATCAACGAAAGACAAATTTCTCAAATGTAGTAATATATGAATGTAAACTGTATTTTTTTAAATTAACAAATAATAATATACCCGTACTTACTATTAAACATTACGTAGTAAGAGAACGTGCTTCGTCATGTACGTATGTTACGCCATATAGGTTTTGATATCGTTTTCTACAGCCATGGCCCGAAACCACAAGTCAATATGTCATTTACGTAGTTTTTTTTTTATCTCCTCTTATACGCATATGGTGGGTTAAGCACCTTTATGTAGGTTAAGATCGAAACCGCGATGCTGAGCTTTCGAGGGATGTGATACAAGTTAGACTAATAAGTGTTTTTTTATTAATCTTGCTAAGAAATATAAGCTTCGTTATTAATTCTCTGTTCCTATTCGTTATTAATTCTCGAGTAGATATTTGTTTATTCCAATTAATTTGATTAGAAATGAATAACTTTGCAATGAAACGTCTTATTAAATCCACTTTTCTATTATAAATATAATCAAGAAAATTCAATAGATAACGACACAATGCCACGCTTCCTAACTAAGGTAACCACAAATTATATCGAAATTTTACTCTCCTCGATACGAGGCCCCAGCTGAATACATGTAATGAGAGTTTAATATTATCAAATATTGCCACGGGAGCCTTTGGTATTGTACCATCAAGCTGAGGCTTGTCCAAAAGCCTCCTAAAATTATTAAAACGCCCACACGTATTAAGCGACACGAAATTATTATGTTTCCTTACAAAACGAATTTTATTACTGTAGAACGTACATACACTTGTATACAATAAAAATATCCGCACGCGGACATGTAATTGTTAAAAGGGTCAAATAAAAGGGTAGCGACCGGAACATACAAAAATCTTTGGTTGGGACCTTTGCGTTTGGAATTTAATTAAATAAAGACAACAGTGAAGGCTTTTCTGTAAACATTATTAACATAAATGGATAATAAAATAATTAAGTTTTTTAGGTTTATTAATTTTACGAATACATTTAAAATAACTTACTTTTTTATGTTAATAATTAGGGATATTATGGAGCTGCGTAACCGTAACCGAAACTATGGGATCTTCGAAATAAAAATATATCCGAAACCGTAACCGAATCCGATAAAAAAGTTTCAGATAGCGGATTTTTTCCAAGTCGTAAATCATTTAATATCCGAAACCGAAATTATCTGAAACAATCGGATAATCCAAAATAATTTCATATCTGTAACCGTACCCGAAACCGGTAAAATATTATTCTATTATCCGTATCCATACGTATCCACATCCGAAATTTCACGTCCATAACATCCCTAAGAAAAATCAACAAAACAGCTCGCCTGCTGACGAGCTGTCTGGTCACCAACGCAAGCACATTGCACATTGCACAAGCAGGTGCGTTAAAACATATCGCCGGCAAAACAGAATCAGATAGAAAAGAAAAAGACAGAGATTCCAACATTTCAACTTATTATAAATATCATAAGGGTAAGGTCGATTCCAGAAGAAGGACGATAGTTAGTTATTCAAGTCAATTATTTTTCCAGTACTCACCAGTGCGTCCTGGATTACACAGAGGTTAACGAACATCACAAAGACTTGCAATGTATCCTAGTTAACCACGTATATAAGAAGCTGTTTATATAAATTTAGATCGAACAAAGTGTAGTGCCCCATATAATAATAAATAGTACTGTATACTGTTGGTTTTATGTGCAAAAATTAATCAGTAACTCAGTTGACTGAATGCCGTTCAGAAGAACCGCTATCTATGTTTTTTAACCTGTTCACGCTCCTATTCAAACGACATTTATAAAAGCCACTCAATTCAGTAGCAAGCTCTCTTTCTGGTGATCTACTTGATAGGAAACAGACATATAACTCCCCAGTGAAAATAACTATTAATACATAATTAATATATTAAATCCACATCTCGGTCGTTTCTTTTTTTCGCCAACATAATATTTCAATATATATTGTTAAAATTTGATTTAGAATAGGAATTAAATATGTAGACAATACACTCATAACGCTTAAACTTGTATCAATCTTAAATTAATAATTACTCAATCAGGCGGTAACAGTCAGCAGTTAAATGGGTCAAAGCTTGTGGAAAAAATTTCATTTCGTTGCCGCGCTTCAAAGAGATTAGGGGGACAATTGTTTGTGACTCATTGTTTGGTGGTGTGACCGAATATTTTTTTATAAATAAATACATAAGTCTATCAACTTGAATATGGTCAACTAAGACGGTTTTAACCGTGATTACCTATTAAATTGCCAGTCTACGTAGTTCGAATAAATAGTCGATGTGGTGATAAGTTTTTAAATTTTGCTGGCAATTTTCGAGTACAAGACAATTTTGATTTAAAGACATTGAATATTAAACTTAGCACGTACAATAACGCGACGTAATATTAATGGTAATTTTGAAATTTTACTTACCATAGTATAAACTTTAATCACGGGTTCTCTGAAACATGCCGTATATTTACGCACAAATAAATATAGTGTGATGTGACAGGTACATTTCTATCTGATATGGTTAATACACGCAAAAGCCACTCTGTTTTTATGATTTTTGATCACCATTAATTATTTAACATGCGATATACACACACCGGCAGAATTAGCGGAACATAATAAAAGGGGATATTGTCAAATAGTTAATTTTATTTTTAAACAAATAATAATTAAACACGAAACATGAATTAAATTGACATATTTTCACATAAATTTGCAACACCATACATAAAGTTTAATGAAAAAAAAACAAATTAAACATAATGCATTTTTCTTCAATATCGTAATGACAGAGAAACATTTGAAAATTTAAAATTTTCTGACGGTTCACAATTAATTAAATGCATGTTTAATAACGAATGTTTCCCCCC
>PDGT01000021.1:3288129-3380229 GCA_003671415.1 Megathymus violae
TGCTCTGACCAAGGTTTCCATCCGTCTGGGCATGCTGCGGATGATGCTGTTGATGATTTCTTGGGGCAACCTCTGCCATTCTTCAAGTAATGCGTTTCGCAACTCGCCCAGATTGTTGGGAGGTTGCATTCTTGATTTGACACTCCTCTTTAGCAAGTCCCAAACATGTTCGATTGGATTCATATCCGGGGACCGTGCTGGCTACTCCATCACCGTTACACCAACATGGTTTAGGTGTGCCTCTACTATGCGAGCTCTGTGAGCCCAAGCATTATCCTGCATTAAAATGAATTCGTTGCCAATAAAGGGGGCAAATGGCACAACATGTTCTTCTAAAATCTCCCTGATATACCGATCAGTAGTCAGATTCCCGCCATCGACCACCACCAACTCTGTGCGAGCTCTTAAAGTCCTAAAGTCCAATAGAAAATCACAAATCAACTGTGAAACTTTATTATAAAAATGTACATCAAGCTTCATTAAAGATCGTTGCGTTACCTTTTGTAGGCGATATGAAGAAGTAACTAAACTATGCATTTTTCTCATATTCGTTAATTGAGTGTACTAATTTTCTGTTTTTACAATGCTAAGCCATAAATGAACTAAATATATATCTCTGATACATACTACTCACTGATTATATCATATCCCAATATCAATGATTGGGATGTAAAAAAAAACTATCCATTATTAAGTATAATACGCTAACTTTCCCTGATCATTCTGTACTTCGATAGTCAACAAACGAGCTGTCAAAAAGTTCCATTACCGTATTCTAGTTTATGCACCAATGCAGAATATTAAATGAAAAATTAAATAATGTATACCATGAAACTGAGAGAAATACGAATATAATATACAATAAAACATGAATACAAAATTTATGTATTTCAACCTTTATTCACAAAGGGTTTTAATTGGAAATCAAATCCGTCATTTCAATTTATTACCGACAATAAAGAGAATTGGTAATTAGTTACTGGAACCGAAATTCTTTAGGAAATAAACTGTGTAAATGATTCAAATGTTTATATTTCCAGAAATATCTCCTGTAAATAACCAAAAGCAAATTGATTCAGCATTATCTCTTAAGAATGTTTATTGTAATGTAGTGTTTGAAAAGGTACATGTGAAAAGCTTTCGAGCTAACGTGTACAAGTTGTGTGCCACCTTAATGCAGCATAAAAAAATCAGCCATAAAAGCTTCTAAAATCTTTATGTGGTTGTTGATATGATGTAATTTTGAACATTATGTGTGACTAAGAATAGTTAAAAAAAACTAAATCCAAAACCAATTTAACTGTAACCGTACTAAAATTTTATTGTTATTATTGTATACTTTATTAAATACAATTTAGATATCAATTGATATTATTGTCACGGGTGATTGTCATTAATGTTTATATTTTATTACATATTATTTTCATAAATAAATAGACATACAACATAAACATTTACACACTCACACCCCCGCACTAGGATTTCCTGTGTTACGGGTGGCATGGACATATACAAATATGTCATCTCAAACACCCATGACCCGAGAACAAACATTTATCTGTC
The DNA here is from genome assembly GCA_003671415.1 of Megathymus violae. Classification (NCBI taxonomy): domain Eukaryota; kingdom Metazoa; phylum Arthropoda; class Insecta; order Lepidoptera; family Hesperiidae; genus Megathymus; species Megathymus violae. Next base: position 3,289,693 of record PDGT01000021.1, read on the forward strand.
ACATAAATGTCTGCCCGGCCGGGATTCGAACCCGGGACCACTCGCTCAGCAGGCAGTCACTACCCACTGGGCTATGGGGTCTGATTATATGAGACTGGGGTATGATTTATAAATCATAACTTTTGAAGACTACAAAATGCAAGTTGTACATGTTCTATTTAAAGTCAGCAAAAAAAATTATAATACTTGAATTGATCGATGAGAAACTATGTACATACATATAAAAAGACGTAAAATGATACGAATTTGTAATTTGTTTAATAACTCATATAAATGGGGTTTATTTTACCAAGAAATCGTTGATTGGTATTTTAAAATAAAAAATCTTATACCTTCAAGTTTGTACTATTAAATATATGAAAATGAACCGAGGTTGGCGTACTAGATTTTAATATCTCCAAGCGTAAGGTTAAAAGTCGACGGAAGTTCTGAGTTCAGATCAGCTGATAACTCGTTCGTATATTGCTAGAACGCTCAACGGGCAGTTTATTGAAATATTTCGAACACCGTGCAAATGATCTCCCTCAATCTGATTAAGGTATTAGTTTATAAAGAATTTTCGCTTAACCACACACATATTAAAATATATGCATTTATATCGAACATCTTAAATGTAATATTCTAAATCAATGCTTTTATACAAATTTGTAATGTATGTCTGTGGGAACATTCCATTTTTTGTCCAATTTAATGATAAATATTTGTTTTATGATTTACTGACATCAATTTTACCATTTTTTTGTCTGTCTGTCTGTTTACTATATATATGTTATATATATATATATATACTATATGTTATAATTCAACAACGGCTTGACCGATTTTAATGAACATTTTGTAATGAGAACACGTGATTGCGCAGATGATAGGGTATCAAGAAACCTAACGATGTCTAAAGGCAAGGCAAAAAACGTATTTTTTAAGAATTTTAATTTTTAAGTATAATTATAATTGTTCAACCCGATTACATGTTTAAATATTTATCCTTAGGTTAAACAATACATAAATATTAATGGGTTTGTTGTTAAATTCTCAAGAATTTGACCGATCTAATATTACATATCACTAATCCATGTTCGGGTAGTTTCATGTATTAATTTCTAGATCTCCTTGGTGGTCGTTAACTGCCAAGAATTACTGCTGCCAAGAGTTCCAAATAATTTTACTATGTTACTGTATCCGATATGCGATGTTCAATTAATCTTTTTTAATCACATACAAGGATGTATTCATAAATTTTCATTGCCCATATTTCGTATACATGGGTAATTAAATTAATTAATTAACTCTCTAGCTTCATTTATTGGATTTTTAATAACATAAAATAAATCGCTTATAAAGACGTGGATATTACAATAATTGAAATATTTGATATCAATATTCTTGTATAAATTTAAAGTATCATTTGCGATTTACAAATTACACATATTGTAGAAAATCACCAACTGATCACTTAGTACCTACTGCTAGTAAACTGATATGTCGCAATACCAGTAACATTGTTTTCGGTCCTGACTATGTTGTTGAATCAATAACGTAAATTAAATGGGGTAATCGTATTAACATGAGGTTGAACAAACCAGTTTTAAATTAACGTTATTAAAATGTTCACATCGACGTCATCATGTCCACAAAATACGTAAGCGATCAGGTAAATAAATTTATAACACAGATGCGTTGTAAAGAGCAAAAAACAGGAGGGCCAAGGAGAAGTAGTGGACCCGCTTTTTGTTCGTATGTCATCGTTTCGCAATAATACCGCTGATGGAAAATTGTTTCATGACTTATGACATGTTAGCTTCTGTGCGCGGCTTCGTCCACGTGGTACCTACCTGTATCTGCATGCATGAAAAGTTCTTTTTATTCTTCCCCATGCTGTACACTATATCCATATGAAACTTAAATTGACGCAAATCGAGACATATTTGACGAATATTATCATGACTATAGCGAATATATATATAACATACATCCTTCCCAAATAACGTAACTTTGAAATAATGATTTTCCGATGATTACTCTTCCACATCTCACAAATTTGGTATTGTCTCCTTAAAATTTTATTGTTGTATTTAACCGTTTTACGATGCGGGATTATCAATGCGTTTGAACAACCCTTATTTTATAATGTATTATATGGTTCAGAAGCAGATCGGCTACTTGGCCAATTAGGTAGCAGGAAACTGGCTTATTAATAGGCTATCTGATACTGCAACTGAAGTATGTTATAACATACTCATACTTCAGCTACGCTTCATAATTCCCTTTCTCAGATGTCTGGTACAAACACAGTTTGACATCACAAACAGCCTCAAAACCAAAAATTTCTTTGTCACATAAATGTGCCTAAACGCACGGTAGATACTATTAATATCTACGACAATATCAATACCGGGATTCAGCGTTGTCTTATTTCGTAAAATACTGGCAAATCCTGTCTAGGTAATGATAGTAATGTCAAGTGGTAGAATACATCATCTTAAAGTAATATAACGTAGTATTTTTATTTCAAAATCACTAGAAGTATAATTTTTCTCCGTCATCCTTTAATTTGAAAAACATCGATTACCTCAAATTGATACTTTGGTTTCATTTATTACGTAACACCATATATGACATAGTTTATTTTATAATTTATTTCATGTACATACATATAATTGTTTAATGGTTTTAAATTGTGTTTTATGTGTTATAGTGTTATATTGTTATATTTTGGAATTTTTTATCATCTGCGAATATTATCGCAAAGAAAATCTTTGTTCACATGCCTGAGAAATTGTTAGAATACATTCTGTTTGGTTGGAATATGAAGAGGGCACCGCATCTCTCTACAATCCGAGAAATTCTAAACGGTCTAAGAGGTTGGGATCGTCGAGAAGCCAAATTATTCGTCCCTGGTTTTATGTACCATGAAGATGTGTATCGCTATGTCCTAGAATTTATAAACTTACGAAAGATGAAAAATAAAGTTATCTCTGTCTTAATATTTATTTTATTATTCCAAAATCAAATTATTCTTATTGATCAGTTTAACAGGGAAATAACAGGTTGATTGAAAACTGCCGGTTGAACCAATCGGCTTTTCCTGGCTCACTCAAGCATTTGTTTGCTATAAATGTTTGATAACCCTATAATCCACATGCTTGTGAACTTGTTTGCAGGTTCTGGGTGCGATTCTTGGAGGTACGAATTTATGTCATAATTGTTGTGTATGCGATCTCTAATTGTGTGTATTGTCGATACTATCCGTAATATTGGGTATTCTAGTACACGACACTCATACTCGTATAAGTAAACGTTTATACTTGACTCATTTTTGATACGTCAATTTGTGTGTTTGGACACACACATAACTGATGTGAGAAATGATGATGATGTATGATGGAACGCATGGCATAATTATGTAAAAATATGGAAGGGTTAATTCATTTGTTAGATTTTCTTGTGATTTGGACAGACTGTTCATAATTGTTAATTAATTTTATTTTTCAATAACAATTCTATATTCCATTAGTTTTAATGATACCGATAAACAAATAAAATAAAAAATAATGGTTCGAGTTTTAAGTTTAGTGTGCCATCAATGTTAAAACGTTTGTTAGAGGGTAGGAAATATTCCTACCCAGTTAAGTGTGATAGAGATTTAATTTTTAGTTTTAAGGGACCTATTATTTTTGTATCAAACGAGTTAGATAGTACTATGGACGCGGCTCTGAAAAATAGATTGTTGTTTGTTAGTGCCAATCAACCGTACTGGGAGGCGCTTCAGGCGATTTTACCCAAGAATGAAGAGGAGACCGCGGAAGTATACCAGGAAACGTTTTATATCTCGTCGTCGGAGGATGAGGACGATAATATATAATATATCCCATCCAAACCCTGTTCTAACACTCAACAAGATTTAAATATAAAATATAAGTTCTATTAATCATATATTATTAATAACTTAAAAAAATTTTAACAGAACTATAAAGTTAAAAATATTTTTTAGTTGTTAATAATTTTATTGTTATCGCAAAATCTACAGTAATACTTACCATATAACAAAAGTAAAAAGGATAAATAATAAACAATTCGTAATCCGTTTACGTATTGTTCACTTGTCAATTTCACCAAAATATTCACCAACGCAAATTGTCACCGTGACATGTAAAGAGTTTGGTTCCACTTTCTAATAGTCCGTCTGCTACGTATCACAGCTACGAGCCACACGCTACGACACACACAGTAGATGCGAGCGGCAGCCGTAGCTGGCTCCGAACACTGAAGTGCCGGCTACGAAGTAAGGCTCCGAACTTGTCCGATCTCACTCGAATGTAACCGAGAGGCTGTAAGCCTTGATTGATATCAAATGAAATGCGAGGAATGAGTAGTTCCACTGAGGTTGTTGTTTTTTTATATATTACTTTTTGCCGCGCCTGTATCATATATCAGTCGACAAAGCCGATTTTTCCATTCTATACACGATTACTGTACACGTTATTGGCAAAAAGTCAAATCTAGTAAAACGTATTGTATTTTATTTAATAGTTTCAGGAGAATTGTACTTTTATATTTAAACTTAGAATGACAGCCATATATTTTACAGAAAATAATTTATTACGGCGCAAAACTAACAATTCGTACAATATTGTCGTAATAGTAAATTATTTGTGAAATATATATATTAGCCAGAGATAATATCGAGAAAAACATTTTACATTTAACTGTTTGTAAATGTAAATGAAATCAATAAAACAGCTAATTAACTTTTAGAAATATCAAACAGAATAGAAATCGAACCAATAATATCAAAGATATAGCAAAAAATGGAGAACAAGGTCACCAAAGGTATTAAATAAATAAAAAATAAAATTTAAATAAAAAAATTGGACCCTCCCCCTTTTAGTTTTTTTTCGATATTTTTTCATAAGTATATAGAATATTTCGGGCGGTCACGAGCGACACAAGTCTTACAAAAAATAAATATTCGCTTATAGAGAGACCAAGGATATATATTGGTCTCTGTGTAAGCTATTATTTATTTTTTGAAAGACTACCCGAATGATGTATTGGTATCTGAAATTCAATAGAGACAGCATTATCGTTTAAGCTTATAATTAACATACTCAGTATTTATGAACTTGAATGTTTGATGTATATATATTGCAAGAAATGGTCTTTCAAGCCAAGGATTGAGTGATAGAATACAAATAAAGATTAGGCAAAACGTCTCCGCTTCAAATCACTCAGATCACGTTACAGTAAACAGTACCACTCGTCGCTAAAGGGATTCTAATTCGAGCATACTAAATTTATTGTATATACAAGGGTTCCGTCCGCTCAGTAAAGCTTAGAGGATTAAATCCTTTAGTTGATACATTTTCACTTAGATTGCGCAGCGTGAGGGATTGCCGAATATCCTCGTTAAGCTCTCCAATCAAGTACGAAATACTAGATCTTCTTAATAGTTAAGAGAGATAATTATCTCTATGTGACCGAGTTCACATCTCAATATTCTTATAGGCACTGTTCGTTTTCTTAAGAATATTATTTCAGTGTACAAATTGAAAATAATTTAATCATTCAGATATTTTGCAAATATTTTTGTAATACGACACTTACAAACGTTTTATTTATTGTTATTATGAGTCAATATTTCACATTAATTCCAGCTGATCGTAAATAACGACGAAGTCCCGGATGGTAAGTGCAAGAAACATAATATGCCTATTCACTCTTTCCCTAAAGTCACACACATCTGAACAGATGAGAACACCGACATATACAAAATAACAAATTTTTACTAATATTATAAAAATATATTTGTGAGCTTGTGTATATGCAGAGAGTAATCTTTGGAATAATGGCACCTATTTGAAAACTTCTTTTACCAGTTTTAAGGTACGTTACTTAAGGTATATCTGGTTGGACATAGCCTATATATTAAGTGTATATGTTACACCCTTAAGAAATTAGACGTGCGTGTTACAGACGAATTGGTTATAACAGTATGGTTAAAAAAAATAAGCATGTGTATTATTACCTTTATCTATACATGTAATAAAATTTTTATCGATCGCTTTCTTAAAAGGAATGATATATGAGCAAAGCTGTTATTAGGGGCCTTTATTAAGGTAATAGAATCCCAAAATAATAGTTATTAGAATTTTTGTCTCTGAATCCAGGCGTTTGTGCGCGCTCATCTCTGAAACGGGTTAACGGATTTGGTTAGTGTTTTCTCTATTGTATTGCAGTTAACATCGCTTAATATTTAAAGTTTATTTCATTGTAATCCATCTATAAATAAAAATAGTTATTAATTAATATGTTTTCAATTCATGGAACAAAAACATACCAGTTCTAAAATAAATCAAGTGATTTCTAAGCGTTAGTCGTAGTTTTACTGAAGCGAAGTGTGGGCAGCTAGCAAGTTAAAGAATACCACGCATTGTGTTTTACAATAATCAAACATTATTATATTATGTACTAGCAACTGGCCTCGTTTCGCTTCGAGAAACTACACTTTACGCTAAGAAATAGTACCTACATTATTCAAAAATTAATTTATAACTTTTTAATTACAGACAAATTGAGAAGAAACCAAGTTTAAATATTACGTGATACTTATTGGCATTGGTAGTTCATGTTATTTAAATATATCTAACTCTATATTGAGAAGAAAAATAAATAAAAGGAGCACGGATTCGTGCTCTTAAAGATTAGCGCGTCTGGTGTAGCGAACAAAAAGCGGACATTAGCTGAACTGGGTCAAAATTTTGGCAGAAACTACAAGTGATTTCAATTTAATCTGTTATGACGCTTCAATGGTGTTTCAAATTTTGACGGTTTAGTAATTTAAGGCTGCCACGAGCAGAACATTGTTTTTTGTTTCGGAACATTCCTTAACATTTCTTCAAAGGAGACTTTATGGAAATTAGTGACACTGACTTTTGTTATTAACGTTGGGAAGCCATTTAGTTTGCTCTGCAGTTTATAATATATTTTGAAAGTATACGCGTAAAAATATAGCAATTATGAAGCATTGGACTGTGTCATTTAGTGATGTTATACATTGTAATTTTCGGATAATTTCAGTTACGGATATAAGTTGATTTTAGGTTTGAAAATATATATTATGTATTAAAAGTTAACAGTTTGATTCTATTTCTAGGTGGTATGTGGTATTACAATTACAGAAGAAAACAATAGCCTTAAAAATAAAATAATACAAACTGTTTAAAAATTATAGTGACGCGATTAGTGTATCGGATCGGCCGGCGAAACACAAACACTATCATATATTGTTTTATTAAAACTCTGCCTCTATCCAAAATTATTTGAAACTCTTTCAACACATTCAATTACGGTTTAGGATACATTTTTATTTTCGATATCCGTTCGGTTAGAGTTTCGGTTACAGTTATAGCATAACATATCTGGTATCGTCCCTTACTATCCATCCTCAAGTGTTATGATTTTATCTTTTTTACTTGTAAGTTGTAACATAGTTAAGAAAGAAAACCGTAGTCGAGCAACAAGGCAAATGTCACTTTTATTAAAGCATTCAGTCCGATATTTTCTGCACTTCAACCCACTACTAGCGGCTTAGTTGCAGCTCATGTGTCTCTCGTAATTAACTAGATTTAGTCGTCAAATACACAGCTTTCTTACAATAATAATTGAAAACAATTAATGGCAATCGATAGCTTAAAACGCCTTTCAAAGCACGGTAGCTCTGGCAAACTTTTTCAGCGACCGACCCATTCAATTAACGATCGCGATTGATTTACTAAAAGGGTCCATCACTTACAATCTATATAAGGATTCAACCATAATGTAATGTTAGGTAATAAGCTAGAAATGCTGATATTGAATGTGCTGAAACTTGTTTCTTAATTTTTATTGAAGTTTACTTTTTGCAAAAGCTGAAGCTGACCTTATTGCTAGAAACATTGTCTGCCAGTGAACCTTCGCGTAGAGAAAAAACTTGTAATGACGTTGCGAAAGAAAAATAATAAGAAAGTAAAATGTTATATAAATAAATATTATATAAATGTTACACAAATATAAATATTATGATGATATCAACGGAACTTGTATTTCATTATTGTGAAGACTTCCTACGAGAGAAATAAATTTAGAAGTCGAATATAAATGTTTCTAAAATCTTTCAGTTAATCAGACAGAAATATTTTAATATCTTCTCAAACATTGAAGCAAATAACTGCTAACAGTTTGAAATATTTGCAATCATCCCAGCCATTGTAATTATTTTCGGTATTTCTCAATCGCATTGAATATTTGTCTGTGAATACCATATTAAATAACTAACTGAAGCTACTATTAAAGTAAAGCGTGGTCGCAACGAGGCAGAATCATTTAGGGTGGCTTCCGAGTCGTTAGTGTTCATTAGATGGTGTCCTATAACGGCATAAATGGTACAGCTCGTAACGGTCTGCCAGGGGCTTAACTGCACTGAGAGACATTCGATGCGACCATATGCGGGTTGATTGTTATTAAGCTACTTGAAACAATTTTATTAGTATTTCGTAAATCTTTGTGTACACGTCGGGACAGATTATATTTACTTTATTCAAATCTATGGTAATTCAAATAAGAAAGCAACGACAAAGTAAGTTTTTAATGATAGGTTGATGTTGACATAATGGGGGGATTACGATTCAGCAGTTTGAGGTACAGTACAGTGAAATTAAAGTTTAAAATCAATATTCGCAGTCAAATACACGTTAATACTATAAAAAATATTAATAACCGAGTAATAAGTAAGTTCATGCGAAATATTGTCTATGATTTATTAATTGTGGACGTAGAAAATGAGAAAATCACGCTTACTATACTTTTGATGAAATTATTTATATATATACTGGTAGCTACATAATTAAAATTTATGTAATATTGTAATTACTATAAACAATAAAAAAAAACTCTGTAACAGATAAATTTATGAAACAAAAGGTGTTTGTACATTTCACGCAGGATGAAGTGAAACTTCTAGAAAAGTACATTGTGAGTACTCTAATTAAATTAACCAGCGGTTAAGTGAGTTCATTTAAATCAGAATTTAAGAAGTTTGATAAAAAAAATTCAATTATTTATCTCTCCTTTACATTCCGTCAAACTTTTTAATAACACAAACAAAATTAAATATAGTAAAACGTACGTAGATTAATTTGAACTAGCTTTTGAGTCATTAATGTTTATTAGGCAGAGTCCAATAACGACGTAGTGGAACGGCCGCAGTCGGTCTCTGACGCTTAATTGCACACGAAGTGGTTCAATACGGGTACGTGCGGTCTTATTGTTATGACACCGCTTTTATTGATTATTTTGGAAATCTATTCGCATGGTACTTGTGTATTCGTGTCACAAGATCTAGTAAACACAGGAGAGATTTTATGGTAGAATTTGGAAATTGGTTATTAGCGGATATCTTACCGTGTAGTAAAGTTTATTTGAATATATTTTTTTAGATATTAAAGCACATGGTAAATTTGCTCTATTGTAGTTTTGCATTGTTGTTCATCTTATGTATTATGATCCACTTGCTAATCGTGCAAATTCTAAAGTATTGTACTGATTGAGATCATATTTACATAATATATATGTTTTGTCGAGACAGTAGCTTAAAACTATCGAACGAAATCACATGGTGCTGAAATAAAATCGTATATCATAATTATATTTATAAACTGTAATCTTTCATATTTACATTATATAACAATAAAACATAGAAACAAAACATATTTGAAGTTAATTTAAGATAAGACATTATGTCCATATAAAATTAGTTTGAGCTAAATAGCATATATAAATAGAAAAGCAAATATTGTTACTGAATAAAAAATAAAATGTGATGGTAACTTTCCACTCGAAATGTAAAAAGGTTATCCTAAAAATTTAAATATTGAGGGATGGATACAAACTTGTAAGTTATTATCTATTATATTATACGAAAAATAATAACAATAATACCAAAACTTATCGTGTTACAAAATTTTGCAAGTTGACATTCACATATATTGAAAACAAACTTTCTAAGTATAACGTACTGTATTCTAACTAGGAAATTTATGTCACATCAATATAATAATAGGTTAGTAAGAATTCATTTTGTACACAAACTTTATGTTTGGCGCGTAGTATTCTATAAAGTTAAGATTTTGTTAATGGGCACATATTTTGCACAAACTTTATTCGAGAACATACAATATTATCATAAAGTTACGCCATATTGGCAATCTTATATGTAGGAATTTGTTTCGCAAACTTTTTACGTATAAAATACTAGTAGGTATATCATACTCCTATAGTATTACAATAGGAACTCGTTTAGATTTTGAGTGAAGTATTACAAGAAAGTTATAGCGTGGCCGAAATAATTCTTCCTCTTCTTCTTCTTCTTCTTCGAATTCTTGACTATCTCTCCGCATAATGTATACACAAACAAACAAAATATAAAAAAATAAGTATATAGAAATTTAAGTCTAGAAAGAAGAATGTGTAGGAAAATAGCAGATTTATATGAAACAAAATAAAATTTCACATCACATAACATAATATAAAATGTTACGCAAGAACTTTGTAATTCCGAATGTAAAAATAGAATTTAACGAACCACCGGACACACGGACATTATAAAACGATTCATTGGTACAGGGCATAATGTTCGAGTTTGAACATGATCTCTGCAACGGTAAAGGCGCATACATACTGCTTGTGCGGAGTAAATATTTGCGAAGAGCACTTTTAATATTACACAAGAATCATAAATACTACAATTATCAATTATATGCTATTACTACTACGTTACCCAGAATTTTTAATGTTAAGGAAATACTCAATATATTTATTTAAATACTAGATGGTTTATTGGTCCTGGTTGTTGGTTTAAATCACAATTTAATATGTTAACGTTAATTTTGTATGTTTGTTGGTGGTAAACGGGTAGACTTGCGACATAATAGTAAATAGTCAAGTTAGAGCCGAGTAAAATATCCCGCTTCTTAACTGGCTCTCAAGTATAGCTATCAAAAACCGTAAAAAACATTTGGCAGTAGATTTTAAAAGAAAACTGGGAACTAGTTAGGTCAGTAAAAACCCTAACACCATGTATAATTAACACCGGGATTCATTTGAATGATTCCTGAAAAAAATAATGTAACGCTATTTGCCTCGCTTGTTTCTCAGCAGAGTACGCCATAAACGGTTGATGTTGATTTGTACTCAAGAATGTGAGCAGTCTCTTCCATTATTTTTATTTATTAATGAAGTAGATACAGTATACTTTGAATTAAAAACAAAAACGTTATATTAACATAATATGTTATACAGTAATTACAGCAACATAAAATTATATTATATTATACGAGCATCTTTTGAATTTCATTCAGATATTTTAAACACTACTGTTCTCGACAGAAATAAGTCCACCAGTCGAATAAAAATTTACATTTTCACAATTAGTTTAAGTAAGTGTATATATAAAATTTTGTTTCAAAACTTAATGAATATTAAATTAAACCTCATTTTCGTAACAGGTCAAAAGTAATTTAGAAATTAAGAGTTGTATTTTTGATAGGTTTCAAGAGTTAAGAGAGAGTATACGAGTAGTATAAATTCAATATTTATAAAAAAAAATTACAAAAATTCAACTTTTACACAAGCCTCGTTAATATGTATGTTATAGTTTTCAAAGAATGCACGCCTTTTTCATGCTTGTTCTTTCCGATTGGAGTCCTTTTTAGCTCGCGATAAACGGCTTGCCTCGCGTTCACGAAGCATGAACATCAGTATAAAATACAAAGTATCCTACTTGAATACGATATGCCTTCCACACGCGACGTAGTAACGAAAGTGTCAGTAAATTTTGCACACAACTATACGTTATATATGTCGGTTACAACGTTTCTTGAGTTTGGGTTTACGTCCACCTACGCAACTATTTAGTTATAACTGGGTAACTTTAGCTATATTCTCATTAAATACCCAGAAGCCAACATAAAATATACACTCGTACAGTATTAGGAACACGAGCTTAAGCTAACCTCCTTTGTTCGTAATGTAACACACAACACATAATTTCAGATTCAGATTAATATTAATGGTAGTCGTGCTAATAAAGTTTTTTATTCACCTGGCTAAATCATCTTTCAAAACACAATTGTCAAATGGTTTGTTGTTGTTTAGAAAAAGCAATTATATTGCTTTTTTGGCTGGCAACGGGTCTATAAACCTGGTGTAATAGTTGTGCAAAAGCAACAATGCCTACTTGCCTTTATGTTATCTGTCTGCCCGGTTTAACGAACTTTCGTTTAAAGCAATATTTCTATGAAGAACATCGAAAAGGATTTTATATCTTCGAAGCAGGCGAATTTCCTGGTGGCATAACACCGCCTTTGGATTGACGGACTATTGTTTGTTGGCTATTGCGAGAAAAAGCACAGCTTGGTTGTATCTGTTTAGAAAAATAGGTTTAGGAATGTTGTCTGGATTTTTTATTATATTAGTTTATTACTAATATTCATACGGTGCATTAACATCATATATATATATATATATATACACAGGGTGTTAGGGTTCGGACTTCTGATATTTTACCCAAGTATTGTACTTCAAATTTTATCGACAGAAAATCATACAAAGGGGGTCGCATCACTCACCCCTCTGAATGGGAGGCATTTTTAAATTTCATATCTCGTATTTTTACGAGTTCATTAAAACGCTTTTTTTATCTTATGTTATCTACACATTTGAAAGTCACCTTATTTTAAAGATGATGGAATTTGCTATCATTTACAACCAAATTTGATAAAAATTTACAAAAAATAATAATTTAAAACCTTTAATTTAGATCAAGAACTTGGAATTTTTGATTGATTTTTTTTTAGTTATTAAGCTCTACCTAAAAAATCGGGCCCTTAACCTATCATTTTTTTACTTCTAATTTGTTTGCAGTAAGCCAGACTAACAAATAAACCTCAAATTATTACTAGTAATCACGCTAATAATTTAAAAACGGAGTTCAACAACAAGGGTCAAAATTGACAAATAATGACTCATTCATACAGCAGGTAGCTTTCCATTGTGTGTGAGCGAGAAAGATATTTTTACGATAAGAAGGTGAGTGTGAGCCAAAAATTACATATTATGTGAAATAAAAACAACAACATTAATTTAAAAAGTTAGTTTTATTTACCAAAGAAAAAAAACAAGTATTACAAAAATTGTTCAAAGTGGCCCCCATTATTTTGAAGGAACGCGATTGCCCTCAATCCAACCTGTTGAGTTGTTCTCATTATCAGTTCTCGATCGTTTTTTATGTCATCAGCTGTGGCCATAATCCTTCGAAGGAGCTCCTCCCTGGTGTTTGAAACTTCCCGATAAACTCTCTGTTTTATTGTTCCCCATAAAAAGAAGTCCAGAGGAATTAAGTCTGGTGAACGAGGCGGCCAGGCGATCGTTCCGCCTCGTCCAATCCATGGCGTATACTTATTATCGACATGTGCTCTCACATTTCGAGAGAAATGTGCCGGCGCTCCGTTCATTTGCAGATAAAAAGGCCGCCGTTAGACTGCGTTTTATATATTTGCCTATTTGCTTCTGCCATAGATACAAATAAACTATGTTGTAAATTGACCGAAAATTAAAGTAAATATTAACATTGTTTCATTATTTATGTGTATGCACCCTTACAGTCGTAGCTTCGAAGCACGGTATGCCGCAGTCACAATCTAGAGAGAAATTGCCGGTTTTATCGCATTCAATTTTATTTTACACCCGTGTCACACCCTCATCGATAGCTAATAGATCTTCAAATATTCACATCTTTATTTTCCGCGCAACGACCATTTGATGTCACACTAGACTGTGACCCGATGATCGCACTGTTCAAAGTTGTTAAAAGTTTAAACGATATTACATAGAACTTGGGTGGATCTAAAACTATCTTACATTATTACAATTCGCAACGTGTGTGGATACTTTGGGAAAGTTTTGGTCAATATTATGAAAAAATGTGCAAATTTAGACAAGAAAAGCGTTTCGATTTAGAAGGCATGTTAAAACAGTTGCCAGACTATAATACACACACAGTTATAAAATAAAATACGATACTTTACGGAACAAATCAATGCTAACTTCACAGTTTTGCTTAGAATCATAAGGTTATTATAATAATGTAAGAGATTACAATGCAAAAAAGTAGGTATGCCGTTCACTATTTGACCAGCAACGGGGAAGTTCTCGTTGACAGGGAGTGACCATTTGTCATCTTGATTTGTCTGTTCATTTGCGTTCTGCTCTCAAAAATCTATGTCATCACAAGACGTACATAACGTCAATATATCTGACATAATTCGGGCATAATTGTGGTGTACAGGTCTCATCCGTAATTCAGTTAGTCACTAGCATCCATCATGGTACTCTTATTCAGCATATTTTAATGACTTTGTAATGTAACAATCATGACAACTAATGATAATACGAATTTTTATAGCTCAGTTGAATACTTATGATTGATATAAGCCATAGGACTATGAGCGCTTCCTTAGCAACGAAATTTACATATATTATGTAAGTAACTGGTACTCACGATAGGTGTAATTTATGACAATGTTTCAACTCATTTGCTTGAATTATGGTAATAGCATAAATGACTCTATACCTAGCATCAATATCGTAAAGAAACGTAACAATTGGCACCAATAAAGGTACGCAATTAAATATATGGTATTTATATAAAAAAGTGTGACTAAGCTACAACATTTTAATATACTGTCAAGTAGTCATTCTCAGATTCGTTTTCAAGTTATTTGTAGGTAAAATCAAATCGAACTCCCGTGTGGTAAGGCTCCTTACTGTATAGTTATAACCCGGAATTATTTTAATTTTCTTTATGTTGTTATTGTGTCAGGAATTTTTAATGTACAGACTATAAAACTATTTAAAAAATGTGTCTCTTTTATAACAAGACTTTTTACATATATTTTTTATGTCGATCAAAATTGTTAATTTCAAGAATCATAATTCAAATTTTAAGATAAACATCTGTTATTGTTATATCGAAATTTTTATTTGTATGTATAAAAAGACAAGCAATCGAGTGATTGCAAAAGTTACATTTTTTGATCGGATTTACAGAACCCACAAAATGATTTTAAGCTATTGTTATTTAAATACAAACACAAACTAAAAGTGAGCAAACTATATTGGATGAAACATTTACATGAAATACGGGTACAGCAGCGCATAAATTTACGTAAAAGTAAATTGGAATTTAGCGCGAAAATATTTGCGAAAACAGCCTTCAGCACACAACGCAAACGTTTATTGATGTGAACAAGGTTTTATGTTAGAGATTTTTATGAACACAAACTTCGCTTAGAGAGTTTAGAATTTAAAAGGCAATTCTGTTGACACATCCAGTTCGTATAGCAACAACGTGTCGTGACCAGGGATGTTATGGAGCTCCGTAATGGTAACCGAAACAATCGGATATCCGCAATAAAAATATATTCGAAGACGTAACCGAATCGGATAAAAAAGTTTCGGATAATTTCGGATAGAGACAGGAGGCTAAATAAAGCACGTTATGACTGGTTTACGCTGACCGAGCTAATACATTAGCCTCGTTGTTCTGATTTTAGACCGTTTTTACTATTCAATTTGTTTTTTCTGTGACTGTAATACCACATAACACCTAGAAACAAAGTCTAACTTTGTAATTACATTATATTTTTTTTCAAGTGGTAAATCATCTAATATTCATCTAATAACCGAAATTATCCGAAGCAATTGGATAATGCTAAATAATTTAATATCCATAACCGTAACCGGAATCGGTAAAATATTATTCATATATCCGTATCCATATCCGGATCCGAAATTTCATATCCATAACATCCTTAGTTGTGACAGAGCTTTTTGAAAGTTGAACTTTTAATATGTGGCAAAACGTTTGTATCTTTTACTTGAGGAAAGAACTCGCTAACTATGAAATTAAACAAGATAATTATTGCGACTTTAAGGTTGGATTTTTTATGACAACCGAACAAGCGCACCGACAATCGCACGGTCAGTAGCCACCATAAATACACTTCTGCAGCACTAGTGTTCAGAACAAAACTTTGCAAGCCATGAAGAAAGCGGTTAACTAATTTCATAGTAATTCAGCTGAAATACTTTAAAAGATTTTAGGGTTGATTTATTGAAGGAAAGTGATTGCTAAAAGTTTTGGTTAATAAATGAATTGTCTAACGCAGTTCGTCCGTTATTTAGTAAAGTTCACCATGAACAGGTAAGCTCGGCCTGATGCCCCTTATACCTCTATAAGAGACGGCAATTGATAATTTTACTTTAAAACTCTAGCTCTTAATAAAACCATGTAATATCGATATAATCAATTAGTTACTTTTACAATTGCGAGTTGATTTAGAATATCTTATCTGTAGGTTAACCCTAGGTAGTCTGAGTGAGATCATAGATTATAGGTCTCACAAATAACAATGTAGTAAATTGACTTTATATGTAACTATACTATTTAAGGTTGTTTACAAATAATAAATGTTCGCACACCGGCACCAGGATTCTCTGTGCTGCGGGTGGCATGGACGTACCCAAATATGAGGTCACAAACACCTATAATTCGGGAAAAAATTATTAATTTTTCACATAAATATCTGTCCCGGCGGAATCAAACATGGAACTCCTCGCTCATCAAGCAGAGTCACTACCAACTGAGCCTCGGGTTCGTAAATGATTTCTACATAACAGGTAAACCTAACATATTTTCTTGTTACTGTCATATTACTAAACGAAGGAAAAATAATTAGACATCATTTTGATATAATATTTCATCTAATTCGTGTAGGGATTTCTGCAAATAAAGAAAAAGAAAAAAACGAAAAAATATGATCACTTACAAAGAGACCTCGACTCACGTATCTTCCAACCTCTAACTTTAACTTAATGAGATGTGAAACCGTAAAAATAATATCGCAAAAAATCCGCGTGAGACAAAGCAGCCGGCTACCGACATTAAGGCGCAGTTCCATTCCTGTAATTCCTGTGGATAAGAGGTAATTTTAACTGCGTAAGGCTATATATCGGGATATGTAAACCTATATATTCACTATTGAATCACGCTGATTACGAAATATGAAGTTATTTTTACATGTTTTTACATGAATTATATAGTTTGCGCAACTTTGGACTATGAAATGGACTACACAGGTTTGATTAACGAGCTGATTCCGTATCCGTGCATATCATGTGGTTTACAATTTTCATATATATATATATTTTTTTTTTGTCCACAAACGAGCAGACGAGTCATCTGATGGTAAATGGTCACCGTCGCTCATGGACATCAGCAAGACCAAAGGTATCACTAATCGTATCGTTGTCGGCCAGGAAATAAGAAGGTAAGAAAGAAAGTACTGGCTCTCAAACCCCCAGCCAGAACACGACAACTCGTTTGACGGCTGACTCAAGCAGGAGAGTGGTAGCTAGCCACTCAGGCTACAAGGAAAGACAGTAATACCAGTAAAAATTTGAATGACTTAATAATAATACTGATAATTAAATCTTTACGTGAAGCCCTACCACCAAGCAAGCTGACTTCTGTAGCCTCTTACGACACCCTGTTTTGCCAGCATGGGATTGGTGGTGTATTCTAGGCGACAAAAAAAACATATAATATTGAATGAAAACTACGCTAAGTCGACGTGTGGGACAGCACCTTTACATTCACAATTATATCTACGTAACAAGGCTTGGTTTAATGAATGCCGACTTTTTCGTTGTATCGTACTAGTAATAAATTGTTCTTGTTTTATTTTGTGTCATTCTTTTACATATTGTTTACACCTGTCAAACGAGCAGACGGGCCACCTGGTGATAAGATGGTGTTAACACCGAGACCGAAACGCGTAAAATCATGTCGGGGTTGATTCTAGAAGAAGGGTACTTGCTAGTCAATCGGGTAAAGAACCCTATCAACATCACGAATACCATAAGAAATTAATCTGGGTTTTTCAGAGCCCAGTGATCTCCAATGGGAAGGTCCATTTGCGAAAATATTGTCCGATGTTTAGCAGCGTGAACCACAAGCATGGGAAGCTTAGGCTCGAGTACAAAACGTATTTATTAATGTATTACATATGAAAGTCATTTATGTATCAAATTTAAAACTCTGATGGATGGCATACGATGCGTATACAGACGCGGCCTCTTACAATATTATTATTATTATGGAAATCAATATAGATTATATCGGTCGGGTTCCTAATGGAGTTTTTATGAGACTGGTTTTTGATATTATCCTTCTCTACGTGTGTTTCTTCTTACTTTAATAGAAAAGTCAAGAAATAAAATTACTTATTCCATACACTCATTACATTTACCCCCTTGTACCTACATCGTTATTAATTCATAGTTTGATTTAATTATTAATTTATTGTGAATTGAATTTGAATACACATTTTATTTTCCTGCTCCGTCATATTGCTTTTATTTACTGTATCATATTACACACCACATATTACCACAGATGTAAAAGTATAAAAAGATAAGAGCGTAAAATATAATGGTCGACATATAAATATGTTCGGTATTCCCATACTATTACAATGTGACTCGACTTATTAGCCGTATTGGGGCGGCTTAGAATACTCCCTCCAATCCCATGCTGGCAGAACAGGGTGTCGTAAGCGGCGACAGAAGTCAGCCTGCTTGGTGGTAGGGCTTCGCGTATGGATTATATTATCAGTATTATTATTAAGTCATTAATATTATTACTGGTATTATTATCTTTCCGTGAAGTCTGCCTGGCTAGCTACCACACTCCTGCTTGAGTCAGCCGCCAAACGACTCGTCGTGTTCCGGCTGGGGGATTAAGAGCCAGTACTTGCTTTTCTAACCTTCTTCTCATTTCCTGACCGACAACGCATCAGTGATACCTTTGGTCTTGTCGATGTCCATGGGCGACGGTGACCACTTATCATCAGGTGGCTCGTCTGCTCGTTTGTCGGCAATTAACATAAAAAAAAACTTCAAGTCAAGTGTGAATAGGCTTTTTCTAAGTTGTCAATTCAATACAATGCCAATTCTCTATTTAATGGATCCCGAAATGGCCGACCATCGGCAGGCGAACGGGCGTGCCGAGGCCTGGCTACTCGGCTTACTTTCTACCAAGGCGACATGGATGAGCCTGTGATCTGAGTGCTAGTTGTGTATTGGCTTTTGAGACTATTTGTCAGATAATCGATCTTGTCTAGTCGAAAACAGATGGTACGTTCCGACGAATCAATGGTGGAAATTATTGAACAGTCTTCGATTGGAGTGTAAAAAATACAAGATTATTGCCTTCTACTTACATATTAAACAAAAATTTCATCAGCCGGATTCACAATTGATGGTAAAAACGCTATCTATCTATTTGCGGCGTGAAGAACTAAATATACTAACATTAAACATTTTGTAAAGACAGCGACAACGCAATGCGTTGTGACTATGATATACGCGGCGGATGTAGTGCTGAGCGGAAATGCTGTCAGGCCGGTCATGATACGATATTTTTTTAAGTCATGCTGGTCCATAACATTATCATGATGAACATACATACATATATGGGAAATATATAATTTTTTCAACACTGCATAGTTTTTAAAATAATTCTGGTAATAATAACAATATATTAAAGAGGCTTAACGAATATCGATCGAATTCCTCCGATGAGTCTCCGAACTGACTAAGCTTAAAATGTTGAAAATATCGTATAGGTAATATAAGTAACACGTAGTTTACAGGTAGTGAATGGAAGCGAAATTCTAAGTCTAAATTTATGAACGAAATGTGAAATACATCTGAATATATTTACAGTATGAATCCCCATCCAACGCAATTCCGATTCAACAGTAAGAAAATCCATCCCACGCGATTTCTACTCGGACTTGATCGATCTTTTCCATATCGAGAAATGCTCGTTTACTTCACATTTTTACATATTTTCAGCACAGCTCCATTACGTTTTACAAGTAATCGTTTAAAGTTTTGAATTACACACTTATTTGAGTGACTTATTGGCAAAAATTATAGAAAATAATAAAATTTTACTAAAGACATTTAGCTCATTATTATTCATTACAATTGCTTACGTATTACTATAAAGCTGAGGTGGTTTCTATTTAATTAGGATATCTTCCAAAGATACCCGGATACTTTGGGGGGATCTATCGGGTAATATGTATTTTCTCCCTGCTTAACCTCCCATAATCACCATTAGGGGATATGGGAGGCTCCTGAAACTCGTGAATTGTGGAGTTATGATGATGTACATTTCTAATATTTTAAATAATATTTTATGCCTGATAAATTATCCGTCTCTTTTATTTAACCGGTTACAATCTCATTTTTTTACAGAATATTTCTTACTTGATTAGACTTAGGTCTCGGTTTATAAAGAAGTTGAAAATAAAACCAAATAAAGTATAAAAATGTTGAATAACGAAGGTATTTCTAATAAACCGTCTTTTAAGGAGGTGCCCGGTCCCCAACTAACGACTTCGCCCTATCTGCCAAACAAACTGTAATAACAAGCACACCTTAACACGCTTGCGATAAATCCTTAGGCCATGGTTTAAGTCACAAACTTACAGGATATAGGCATCTCAGTCTTATAATAAAATTATACCTAGCAAAAAGTAAATATTTCTCAGGACTTGTGACTCAATAGTGCATGGTATTAAATAATGTTTAGTAAAGAGTAAATAACTCATAACTTAAAATTGGCAAAATTTGTACTTCCAAGAAAAAAAAAACCTACACATCATCGATACATTTCTTCGATATCGATAGGTTTTTATAGATATCCTTGCACTGTCACTGTAAAATCATTATACATCTTTTTCTGCTTACATCCAATCCAAATTATTCATTGTAAAATTTTGAAGAAACAATCAGATGAAAATAGATGTATTCATGTTAAATGAGATTAAAATAAGTGATTTGTTCACTGACAGGTGAAATATCACAACTCAGATTTGCGTTCTATAACTATGTATATAGGTATAACTTCCTTGTATAACTAGGGTAAGTTAGTTCACGGAGTAGCATGTGTCCCTATGATTTTGGTTTTAATTTGTTCATAATCTTAATTATTTAACGCCCTCAATGACAAAACTTATGTGAACTTAACTAAGTAAACTTCTTAAGAAAATTTACAAGTGAAAAAAGTATCTAAACAGATTACCAATGTATGTATTCCACATATAAATTATTTATTGACTTAGTTAGGAAGATTATTCTTTATTTAAAATTTGTATTGAAAATATTGATTGTATTAAATATAAAGATTATAGATTGTGTGGTTTTTAAATAGTCATAGCTTCTATCTGTACATATATTATAAGAGTGTCCCCTGGTAGAAGACTCTCATCGGTCGTCCTACTAATAATATTCATACTCATAGTATTCCAAAACAAGGACATACCAGTAATAAACAATGTAGAACAAATCATACAACATTTTAAAACAATGTAAAGATTATGTTAGATAATGATAGAAGATCTTCTCTCCGTTTGATGTTAAAAAACTATTTTAATTTTAGTATCCAACTTTACCACAAGTTTGCAATAAATAAATTGATTCTAATTTTCCTTGAAGTGATCCAAAGGGATTTTTTTTAATGGATTACATTTGAATGGATATTGACAACGACAAACTGATCAAAAGTTACGAGGTTACGATTCAAAAATATTTTTCGATTTTTATATTAAAAAAAAATCCATATTCAAATTGAAAATAATTGAGTCTAACATTATTTATCAGTAGTTCATTTATGTACTTTTTAAAAAAACAAATTAATCACGTTTGTTGGTATATAAAATACGAATATCATTATCATTATTAATAAAAACGCACTGTATTTAAAACAATAATAAAACTCTAGGCTTAACCTTGTTAATAACATTTTTTAATATTTTTAAGTGAATATTATTAACATATATGCAAAAGTTTAGGAATATTCCGACAAAAGGCTATAAATATTTAAAAGATAAAGAGTTTAGCTTGTCACTCTTGCATTACGCCAAACTAGCTTGGTCTGAAAACAATCGTATACAAAGTATTCTCACTTTATTGTTATAAAGAGCTTGAATTAACGGGTGGTAGAAGATAAGGTTTTATTGCTTTTATATATCTTGACAGTGGTAACTATAATTTCTGTAATACAACCTGAGTCATTCTCTAACAAAGCTGCCCTTGAAGTACCGCCGCCCGACTTTGTACTGTAGCTTTTATTAAAAAGTTCTGAGTTTCTTACAAGCGTTATATCTTTCTAAATTTAGACGGTTGTAATTTGTCTGCAGATAACTTATGCTTCAAAGACAAATGGTTCTCTCAATTTCTCACCTTCTTAAGCTAGTGGTTTGCGATGTCTCATTCGTGTTTGCCACCCACAAGACAGAGAAATCTAATGCATAAATGTATGCGTATTTATTTCTGTATGTCTAAATTATACACCATAAGGTCGTTTTTTATTTAGTTTGAGAACAGTAGCTCCACATGGAATTGTACTTCATTGTATAAGCTTAGTGGTTGTAGAAACTCTACGCCGAGTTTTACATTACATCAAAAAACATTTGCTAGAGGTAAACTTATGTATAAATTATTACTCGGATGTATTAAAAGATGAACATTGTATTTTAGTTTTAAGAGCTGGTACCTATTTATGAGGACGGCAGTCACAATGAAGATGACGATGAAATATAGTGTTAAAATGTGGTTTTTACTACCACGTTTTCTACCAGTAATGAAAACAGTAAAAAAAATTAACTTTACCCGTTTACACTGAATTACCAGCTACGTAATTCGCTTCCAAATATCCAAATATCAATGTTATTCTATTTCGATCTTTGGAGTGGTTTACGTCAATACGAGTATACCATAGTGCCCTTCGTATTTTCTTTGTCTCGGTGAATTACCTCAATTAATGTCTCCTTTGATTCCGACAGTGGTATGTTTTGTTGCAGCATTCTGAGAGCGCCAGTGTAGTAACAGGCTATTTTTATTTTCTATAGTTACTTGACTTGTGACTTTTCTTTAGCAGTAGTAACATAATATTAAGAAATGTATAAATATGTCATAGTCAATATAATTGATTACAATTATTGTTTAGCAAGAAAGTTTAATTTTAACTGGTAATATTAAGAGAGGTCCACCAAACTACTTATTCTAAGGACTGTCTTCTACTTAATACGAGTTTTACGTTAATCTAAAATACATTTTACGACACTGTACGATATTTGTAATCTTGGCTTGATATTTAATACAAGAACGTAAAAATAAATGTACAAACCATATACATATTTCACAATGAACACTATATATCAGTATCCAAAACTTGTAACAGGTCTTTTAAAATAAAGAATTTTTAATTTTCAGTCTTAGAGTATATTCCTCTTTATCAATATATCTTGATTCAACCAATAAATGTTTTAGGATACGTGTAAAATTTCGACTTTCGACTTGTACGTGTAATATAGTTATGGTCGCACCGCGGATTTTTGCTGGTTAAAACAAATATCTATAAACGTCTTCCAATTGTACCAATAACTAAACATATTTACAAAGCCAAGTACCGTTAAAGGTTAATTTAATTACGTGTGCAAATCCTAAAGCAGAAGGTTGGCAATGTGAACTCTAAATCCTTACCGTGAGGCCTTAACTAGCTACTTAGAGAGACTTTAATTTCATGCGGCTCACGGCTGCTTTAATTTCTCAGTAGATAATTTCTGGCACTGCAGCCACGGAGGAAATCTAAGTAAAAGTTAATCTAAAATATTCAACTGTTAGTTTTATTTTATTACTCCTCTGCGGCAGTGTAGTGTGTTATGTTAGGAAGGGGTAGGTTAGTTCAATTTGTTTATTATGTGGTCGGGCCAACGTGAGTTTGCTGATTTGATTGTTGAGTTTTTAATGAAATGATTTATGGTCCAAAATATTTTAAACACTCGAATGTTATATTTCCCTACGTAGGTATTTCGTTTGATTCAATAATCAGAAAACAATAAATCATGAGAAGATTACCAAAATTTCTGACAAATTCTTTATGTGAAGTCATTGATGGTTTTGATAGGGATCGTATATTTTCTGAAGGATTTGACGGATCAATTTCTTATTAACATAATATATGTTTGTGGAAATAATTGTAGATCATAACACCAAATCCGATAGGCAAGAATGAAGTAATTTACAACTTGATTATTTATATCACTCCATATCTTGTCGCTTTCGACTTTCTTCATCGTTAATCACACGAATATTTTCTAAGCCCTCAGACTTTTAGATGTCGTTTGCTGATTTTATGCTACAGAAAAAGGACATTGGTTTATAAGTTTAGACTGCTTTATATTTTTGGTGGACTGCATCCTGCACAAGCCAAGAATCAGCGCATCCTGCAATTTTCAATTACGAATGCTATACGCAGCCGACTTTGTGTTTTATTGCCTCTACGTTACTTGAAATAAACCTACGTGGGATTAAAGTATCTGTAATTTAGCTGCCTTTGTTCATAATTAAGCGGTTCTTGGAAACTTTTGCTTTTATATTCGTTAAAATTAATGATAATAGCAATTGTTACTGTTATGAAATATAAATCATTTTACTTACCTGCGTCGTTTACAAAATAATAGGATTATATTGTATATATTCTAAAGCTCTATATATATATATATATATGAAATGTTAAGAGAGACACTAAATCTTTTAATTGTATACATAATAGATATCTTCATATATCTTTACTCGAGTTATCACGGCGTAACTCAAGGAGTCCTGTTGATATTGCAGGTTAACTGCACTGAGTCTACATTTCATAGCATTAAAAATAGCGATTGTCTTATATTCTATACTATAAACACATGTTTGCATCTCCAATAAATTATAACTTGAAATATTAAAAAAAAATTGATTCGCGTTCTCCCCAAATTAACCCACAAGTCCCTTTTCAATTCTAAGTCCGATTTTAGGTAACATTAGTGTCTGTTTACTATGTTTCCTTTATTTGCGAACTAGAGGCATACATCTTAATCTATAAAAATATTTTTTTATTAAAAAATAACAATTTAACTGCTGTTAAGAAAAAATGAATATTTCTGTACATTTTTTTTATTTATATTATTACAATTATAATAATTAAACAGTCTTTTTAAATTGTCTGACAATTACTACATTCTAAATTATTTTTTAACAAAGTTAATTTTTTCTTTTTATTTTCAATAACTTTCATACATAAGTGAAAATTCTTTAAAAATTAAAGTGGTATAAATTGTAAATTTTTACTTAATTCGCACGTAAAAATTACATACACACCTTTTTATTACAATAAATGTATAAAGGGAACATTGTGGGACTTTATTTTACTTTTAAGCAAGGGCTGGATATAATAATAAACTTGATACCGTAAAGTATTTTTCTTATAACTATCAGAAACAGATGGTCAAACATATTCTAGAATTGGACGTGGGTGGCCATATATAGGTGTCCCGGAAAGAATGGATAATCCTGAACACCTCATAATAGAGCTATTGAGAAGAAAATAAACAAAACATTTCCAAGTTATGTGATATTTTCAATGTATTTTTTTCATTCTACTGTACGTTTCTGTACACCACAGCTAAATTCACCGGGTTTTTAGTGTGATAATACCGTTCATAGTTCAATATACCGTAACCGATATGATTTTAATCTGAACTTAAATTTTATTCTTAAAGTTTAAGCGAACTAGAAGAAAAAGAAATGAATAAAATTCAAAAGGCCTACTATTTAAAAATATTTACATTTAAAACAGATTTAAAAAAGTGTAATACATACTTTGTGTAGTGTAAATACGAAGTTATTGTTATTAAAATGCAGAAAAAGTAAATTCGACAAAAAACTAAATTTATGGTTAGAGGTTAGTTTCTCAAATGATTCACATTTAAATAATTTACAGAGAAAATTACAAAACACTTAGTAGCAAATTAAATCGAATAGGCGTACATAGTAATAAAATGATAGTTATAATAACCTAAAAATATCAATACAGGGCAAAGAAGGATGATTGTTATGTGAAGTAAATTAAAAAAATCATTCATAGGTTACTTGAAGATAAGGGCTTCAAATAAAAACTTTATTTGAGTTACGTACACTTAAACAGAATAACGTACAACGTTAGCGAAAAATTTTTTTGTGACTTGCCTCACTTTTATTTCCCACGGGACAACTAAAAATGTCAACAATATCGTCCTGCGTGACAGCGGACGGTCAGAGCTTTATCATAATTCTGACTTCTGAAATCCACCTTTGTACTTCATAAATATAATTTAATAATGTAACATAACAAACTTTGTTCTAAAAATGTCAACATTTACTTTACCCATATCTAGTATACTTTATTCATTTATTTTCATTTTCATTTTTACTGTCAATAAAATTTCAGTTACTGATGTGAACTACAGAACCTTTTTTAAATGTTACAGAGGAAAAACTAAAAATGGATATGTATTATAAATCATATCAGTAAGATATTCGCAATTATTAGTACAAGCCTTCGATTGTAATTTCAATTTATTTTCGTTTACAAAAAAATATTTTACTAACGTGATAGTAAAGGCTTTTCAATTATATTTAACGATTTTTTACAAAATAAAATGTTCACGCATGAATCGTTTAAACGTCGCCGAAAACACCGATGTACCGCATTACTGTAAAATGAACGCGGTTATAAACACTCATTGCATCATATAATATATCACTTCAATAAACTATGTTCAGTTTGAAAGTACGTAATTTGTACGAAAATTGCGGGCAAATCGCTGATTCATGAAAATTCACATCGGGATTACAATCATGAGGCGAAATAAAAAGTTATATTTAATTCTCTTCCAACTCACATTTAGTTGATTTCGAATCCCTCGGAACGTAGCTCCCCGATGTAACTTTGAACGAACTGCTGGTATGATTAAACATTTTTGGTTCCTCAAATTTCCCGTCACATATTACCGATAGCGCGTCAAAACGCGACAGTATTATGCTGGCGTCGGATGCTTAAAAAACTCAATGCAGATCTGTGTTTGCATCCACGGGTGGTACAGAGCAATCTAAATATAGAAATACCTCCTCGCTTTTTTGGTATGGAAATCAATAAGCTAAACTCGCATACTGGGCACTCGCTAAAAATTATTGGGTTTTATACGATATATACAGAATTGAATAAAACCCCTGTACAATATATTGTATAAAACCTATTATGTTTTTAACACATTATCCCCCATTGAGTAGTTTAACAGTGGCCGCTTGACAAGTTACCTACAAATGTTTCTTCTTAAAACACATAAAATCTTCGTAATTATATTTTTTTGTGTATTCCCTTAACTCCTTGAAAAATAATGAAATCAATGCCATACACATTCGGCTACGATCTATTGAAAATTCAATTTTAAAATAATGAAAACATATTCATGTTAAATATAATAAGAGTTTTTTTGTAAGGTGGTGCCGATAACTTAAAGTATACGCGCCAACAAGTCATTTCTAATTGATATTATATACTATGATGTTCATAAATAGATTCAATATAATCGCGTTCGCAAGCACACCGTTGGAACATCGGAACTAAATTCGTAAACGCTCGGCCTAGATGCGATATTTTTGTTTCGCTGCAGTATTTACTCAATTTTATCGACAACAATTTTCTCTCCTCCAACTCGTTAATTGTTCTTAAAATTAAGCTCAATTTTACGGTAAATCGGACTACCTGTAAGCTTTTAATTATAATTATGAGCTGCGAGAACATAATTAACTATAAAAATATTAGACATACTACAATACACTTTGTTACAGTAATTCTTTTATAATTTTCTACAAAGTTGATAACATTAAAGTAGTCTTTAAAAAAGTGAAAACTGGTTACACTTAAAATGTTCAATGTCTATGATAAAAGTAAATTTTAAGTTATAAAGCGTTTTTATTATTATTGTATTAAAAGGAAACCTTAATCCGATTTAAAAGTAAATTTTATTGACTTGAGGTATCATGGAAATACAGGTTTAAATATAATAAATTTACTTTTCTGTCTAGATGGACACCACAACCAAAGTATGAAATAAAAAAAAACGTTGGTATACTCCTCTGCTCTAGGATTCCTTTTAATGCGAGTGCATGGGTACATAATGAAATACCACCAACACCCACGACATTAAAGAAATTATCTGTTACATAAAGGTCTATCCCGGACGGTGGTCAAACCCGGCAGGCATCTCACTCGGCATTATAGGTCACTACTAACACTCAGGAACATCATCTCGTCGTAATATTCTATTCAATTTAAATACATACAAATCGCAAATTTTAGTTTTTAGTTTTATCAAACATTTTCTTGTTTATATTTAAGTTGCTTAAAGCTTGTTGAAATTACTTTTGTACAATATTAAAAAACAAGCACAATAATTACATCAATTAGTTTTACAAATGACAGTAACGCACGAGCTTTCTGAACTCAACAATGGTATTTACTATTTTAAGATAAGAACTACATTAGTATTGCATAATTTACAAAAACAATCCAGAGATCGTAAAAGAGAAAATGTGACTTACTTTACTTTATGTCATTATTGGAGGCTTAGACTAAACACCAACGTAGTTCAATTAACATTAACATATTATCATTATCATGAAGTATACGTTTCCCGCTGCTGGTCCAATCTAATAGATGTCCACACAGGTCAATTGCAAATTGGCATACAGCTTTGAGAATATTAGGGAGAATTGTAAGGATGTTTGTTTTCCTTGCCCTAAGCACGTTATTAATTACACACATAACTTTGCAATATTACAGCTACTTTAGGGTTGCCTTTGAGTTGATTTAAGAAGACCGATTTACAAGCCATTAAAACAACATTAAAAAACTATAGTTGAAACCGAGCCCATTGATCTCTTTTAAGCTCTAAGAACTCGGACCAGATGCCGCCTATTTGATAAGCAATTCGACTATCCCTTTGAAGACGTGATCGCCTTTGACAAAATGCTAAATTTTCACTAACGATTTAGATTTTTGGGGAGAGTAGTCATATTGAATATTAATTGGAGTAGTTTCAATGTTATAATTATACTTTAAATCCCTTGGATTTAAAATATTGATTGTTATTTCTGAAGAACTGTCAAGTAACTATTAACTAGGTAGGTAACTTGTTTAATGTTAATTATTAGTTTTATAAGGTTTCTAGAAGCATAAAAAAGGGCTCAAAATCAGATAAACTAATATTGGGTACTTCAATAAAAACTATCTAATATTACGTCACAAAGAGTCGAGTAGTATTGTACAAAAACTGGCTATTGCACCGCTCTCTTTACTTTAGCATTGGTATGGTGCCGACAGAATTGTGAAATTCAAGCGTAGTTGTTCCAATGAGTTGTTAGAATACTAATCAAACGATTCCATTTTGATAAATAATAAAGCTGTTATATTACTCTATATTTAATTCTAGTTTGTAAATATAGTAAAAGCATATTTAAAAGCATATTTAAAAAAAAAAAATTTAGATTAAAAGAAGAACGAATTAGAATAAAAGAACTATAAATTTAGAAGATAGATTTTATTAAAACGGTTACAATATTAATAAAATAAGTTACAAAAAGTTTTTTTTTATGTAAAAGGCGGGCAAACAGGCATATGGTCCACCTGGTGGTAAGTGGTCACCGTCGCCTATGGACACGTGCAGCGTCCAAGGAGCTGCAAATGTGTTGCCGGCCTTGAAGAAGTCGATGGACACTCTTTTTGAAGAACTCCATATCAAGTTGAAAGTAAGTATGTCACTTGGTAAGATGGTATTTGCCTCTAGATAGACCCGTCTCTTCTCCGGCGCGGCGTTCAGCTCACGGAAACCTTGGTTACTGAAACAATGAATTAAGGCGCACGAGATAATTGGAGTCTCCGGCGTTCACAACGCGAAGACCTCGGAGTCAAAAGTGAGAAGTACTTGTGTAAGGGGCCACGACACGACCGACCAATTCAACCAGTCCTTTGCGTTGAGAAACTTCCAGAGACTTTTTTTTTACCTTGAAAAGCTTCCTGAAACTGATGGGTTGACAGACTTCCAGAGACTGCCTGCATTGAGAAACTTTAAAAGACTCTTTCTGAACACCTTTTATAGTCAACGTCTATCCTGTATGATTTTTTTTCAGCAGACTAGTAAATGTTTTTTATAAAAGAGGGCAAAAACATACTTATTAAAAATAAATGTGGCAGTAATGACATAATTGAAGACACTTGCTAAATTCCTACTTGAAAA
This sequence comes from Megathymus violae, assembly GCA_003671415.1. Taxonomy (NCBI): domain Eukaryota; kingdom Metazoa; phylum Arthropoda; class Insecta; order Lepidoptera; family Hesperiidae; genus Megathymus; species Megathymus violae. Next base: position 3,320,022 of record PDGT01000021.1, read on the forward strand.
TAAGAACAAAATATTCATCACAATGAAATTAATCAAAAAATTACAAAATAACCAGATAAAAGGTACAGGAAATTATAAAAGACATTTAGAAAGACAATATTTTAAAAGTTACAAAGAATGTAAGTGCAGTCTATCTTAAAAAGTCACTGCAGTCAATTTTAAAAGTTACCAAGAGTGGAAGTAACTTTGACATTTTGGGGATTTTTGGCACTTCTGATGTATCATGATTCTTTTTTTACTATAGAAACTATTAAAACTACAAACGAGAGGAAGGGAGTAATAGTAAAATGCAAGGAGGAAGTTATTATTGGGGTTATAGAAATGAAAAATGTCAATTTTAGGCCAGAACAAGTACCAAATAAATGCTGATTTGTTGTATATGGAATGAGGAGACTGAGCAATAATTATTTTCATGTTCCTATTATAATATTTGTAAGGATATTTGTAAGGATAATATTTGATAGGATTGTAGTCTTACACTTAATTTTAAGAGATAATTATTTTTTGGTTTTATTTTTCATTATGGCTACCCAGAAAGATTTTAGTGAAAACCATATATTCCCGCAACACAGGGAATCCTGGTGCGGGGGTGTGAGTTTAAACGTTTATACTGTCAAAGTTATCCAGAAGAGAGGGTAACTTTGACATAACATACTTTTGCGATTTTCTTTTATAATTTCCATTAATAAGAGTCAGATCATTTCAGAGTTCTATTTTTCACGATTTCAGAACACAAGTTTACTTGCTATTTGTCTTTTTACAAAAATCATCTAAGAGCTAAAATGTGCTCGATACTTGACAAAATTACCCTAAGTGCAGTGTAGACGCACTCTAGGTGCAGTCACCTAAATACTACAGTGTAAATCTGTATTTCCTCTAGTATTTTCATAACTTTGAAAGTATGTGAATATTTTTCGTGGTGGTATGTATGAATGTTGTGTTTCGAAGAACTTTGTACGCAAAAAGTATTAAATACTGAAACATTTTTTCTCACATTTCGTGAACAATGTTTTGGATAAATAATTTCGTTTTTAAGACACTCAATTTACAAAAGATCGAACTTGTTTCGATATGTTAAATTTTAGTACAAAATGTACAAAACATACATATTTGTATTTCAAAGCGGTCGATGCAGAATTTCTGCATGTTTCAGATCGCATAGTTTTGTTTCGGGAGCTTGGTCCCAAATTTTATATTTTTTTCCGAGCCTATTTAGAATTATTTTGTGAAAAACCTTGTTAATTGTCAGTTACTTATGGATTAAAATAGCCTAGAGTAGTCTAGCAACTACGTATTATATTTTAAGCTGTACTACAGTAAGAACGAATCATTACAGCTGCATCTCTGTAATTAAATAAAAATCGGTGTCATGAAGATCGCGTAGTAAAATCATACATTATTATACTGTAGAGACTAATTAATATAAACCAGTCATAATAGAACCAATTTCTTGATACCCTTATAATCGGTCTGATTCGATTACCTATCGCTGTACATACGGCATACAAACTCGCCGAAATATCACTTTAGGTCTTGTTAATGTCTTAGTGCTACCCTTAACTATCATGAAACTGGAAACTAATTTATTGCTAGTTTAAGAGCGACAATAAACTTCAAATTTACTCTATAAGTAGACTTAGGTACATGATGAAGTATACGAGTAGGGTTACCAATTGAAATTAATATTAAAGAAAAAACTGGCTTTTGAATTAAAAAAACATATTCAGTCAGGTTTGTAAAAGTAGCTTCTAAAACAGGGTTTTCTGCTTATTTTATTTATATTTTGCTATGCAATTTATTGAAAATAATATGTTATGTGATTATATGAATCAGTGAAGTAAATGCATCCATACATCTTAGACTTCATCACCACTTACCATCAAGTGGGATTGTAGTCAAGCATTAACTTATGTAAAAAAAATATAGTTACCTTATGTAATGTTAGAATATTTACTAAGCACTAAATCTTTTTCAATTTACTTTATATTCACGTAGCTTATTAATATATTTTAATAGAGATCTGATCTATTTTTAAGAATAGATTCTTATATTTTTGATAATCATGTGATTAATTATATTCGTGATGTGATCATAAAATTTTCTTCTAACTCAGACTGCTTCTCGAAGATCAATAGCCATTTTGGTTTTGTAATATTAAAACTGCATATATACTGAATGCCAACTACGAGGAGCTTGGGATGAACCTGAAATAGAAAAAGGGCTTTTACAAGTCGGAAGTCGGGTCAGTGTCTGAATGCCTTCCGTTAACTCGTATTGGTACTCTCTTAGATACTTATTTATCTGCTGGCCTGCGATTATATGCTGGCCTTAGTCTATGTGTTAAGGTTGACAAGCTTCATGTATGCGCCCGTATGGTGCAAATGTTGATGCCTTGGAACACCACGGTCTTTATTGACGTAATAGTACAAATTGATTCCCTTATGCCGCTTTCGACAAGATTATTCGTTAGTCTCTTGTCACAATTAATATTCATGCTATTTTAGAGCCCAATTGCATATTTTGGAATGATGTACGAGAAGGTATGTATGGAACGCAACTTGAAGACTAGCATACACTAGCACCATTCCATCTTCATTTACACAGCGAAGAAATGCTATCATCTTGGGTAGTGCACCACATGGGCCTAATCTTATACATTTATTTAATTAATTATTTTTTATTTCACTTTTACTTCATTTTTAGTCTAAACTTGTTTAATAATAGGATGTAGATAGAACTAAATATAATAAGCTTTAAAAAAAGTAAACTGACTTCAGAAAAAAGTACAAAATTGTACTAAAAAGTGAAAATTATGATATTCAATGCATACTGAAATATTTGACATTTTTCAATTTTTTGTGTAAATATTCTTACGTAATAATTACAATATTACAGTTATATAATATATATCATGTCCATAAATAACGAATAACTAAGCAATACATAAAACGCCTCCTTCGGTGAATTCGGTTAAAAATATGTGTTTTTGGTATCTGGGTATAAATTTTTTGTAATAATAATAATTCAAAAGTATTTCTATATCAACCCTATTCCCCGAATATGAACTCAAAAAATTCTTTGAAATAAAGTATTATATTGCTCGCACACCCCTATCATTAATGAACTCCACGTGTGGACTCAGCGAACTTTGTATGTGTCTTGCCGATAGTTATAAATTGAGTGGCTTGACATACGCTTCGCATAGCTCCACATAGATATATGAATATTGCAAATGGCTTTTAAGTATAATTAATGGACAGGATGCTGACAAATTCACTCAATTTATAATATTAAACGCTACCATTAATGAGTAATGAAATTTTAAACTGTTCGGTAGATTATTAATCTGAGTTTTGAGTTGCTAGCCCAAATATAATTTTTATATTAGTTCAAAAGATTTATGTATGATACTCTGTGCAATGTCGTCTATGCAACGAGCTTAGGTTTTCTGCCTAGTTAAAATGCAATTCGCAAATACGAAAAATCTAAAAACAAAACTTTTAATCGATAATAAAACTGATTTGATGTAGGAGCAAACTTAATCTTAGCAACTTATCTTGAGAAAACTTAAACTTTTATCTATTTTTTAAGAAACCGAAGAAAAGTAAAATAAAAATATAATTTGATAGGGTAAGAAACAACTTTTATGCAATATGTTACAAGAAAACAACACAATAAATATATAAAAATAAACTCCATTAATGATATATTCTTTGTTAAAAAAAATTCGACCAACACAAAAATTCAAATCCCCATCTATTTGTTGTAATTTATGCCTAAAATAACATTCATCAATACTTTGTCCCTCCTGGGATATAATTATTGCTTTTGAAAAATATAATCTACAATACTACCACCACAATTTTAATTTAGTATAACATCGAGAACTTGGGAGTCAGTAAACCTCTTAATAAAGTATTGCGTTTATTTGCGTCTGGCGGATTACAAAGCTCTTTAACGCTTTAAATAATAATGTTCCAACATCTACATGTTTATATTTACAAAGAACCCTCTTGAGAAATGATTGGTCCATATAATTAAACTCGATATATCGCGAGTCTAACATCATGGATATCATTATAATATATTAAAATTCTACTGTAAGAATCCATGTCATTATGCTCCTCCTAAACGGCTGCTAGTTAGCGGATCTGTGATAAGTTGCCGGGGGATTTGATTTTTTATCAAAGGATAACTTTTGCTGGATCCGCTAGTTGATAAATGTATGTGTAGTATGTTTAATAATAAAAGAAAATTAGTTGTAATGCTTATGAATGGCCTTCTTAAGTAGGAGGTTTTTTCTAAAAGTCACGTGACGCGACATGCAGGTACTGGTCAGTCGGTTAACAGGCAATCGGCTAGCGATAGAAAGTGACACCGTTTGTTGAACATCAGAGAAGTAGAAGCAGATTCATGCCTGGTGAAGAAAGGATTAGTCCAGTGACACTCGTGTGATGACCGGTTTCACTTACACTCGTAAAATGTAAATGCAGTAAAAGGCGATTAATACGACACTTCTAGAACAGGGTCAGCAGAATTTTTCCTGTGTAATGCCTACCACGTATAGGGTAAAAAATATTTTAGATTATGAAGTTACGGTCCAATTAGGGTAGATCTAACTTATGTTATTAGAGGGATAATAAGGTTATTTAAACTTACTCTCCATTCCTATGATCAACAGAGAACATTATGGACGATTAAGCGGGCTATGATATTTTTCCAGCATAACTCTGCTATACCTACTTCCCCAAGAAGATGAAGTGGAAAAAGACACAGGCTCAGATAAACTTGTTAAATCTTGCCACCGCCTACTTTTTAATGGGGTTGAATATTAGAAGCAATCAGAGATGACAGAATAAGCGTAGATAAATGAATAAAATTAATGTATTTACTGATTCGAAGTGTTATGGTTATATCACGCGGCTTCGTATGAGACCGAGGGTCTTGTCTGACCCCTGCAAGAGAATAGCCGACTCCCATGCCGAGTTATACTTAGGCATTTTCAGGTACAGGGAGCTTGCTCCGTATTAGACAGTATTCCTCTCTCATACTCGTGAGAATAAAATTGTTTAGTCAAAATTTTAATATTCAATTATTAAGATTTAGATGTAAGTATTGTAAATAAAAAAATGTAGAATAAATGCAAAGATTTGCACATCTGTAAGCTCGAGGGAACAAAATAGGAAGAAAATAGAGGCGACTTAATCGGATGTAGTGAACAGACAACTGTTTCTTTTATCGAATACTTTTGAAAACTACTGTAATAAGTAAGTAGGACTGAAACGCCTATCTCATGAGAAGGGGAATTAACTAGAGTAATGATGCCTCGCTTCCGGACAAAGGAAAAGACGAAAGAGAGACACCTTCGCCCAAAGAAATAAAGATGTGAAAGAAGCGATGGAGGACCACCTACAGAGGGTCAAGTTGAGTGAGCTTTAATAAAACAGACACCAAGGGACGAGTGTGGGTCCAAATGTGTTTGACAAATCAAGAAACCTGAATGGCATGTTTCAATGGGCCCTTAAAGAAATAAGGTGAACAGAAGTGGTAAAATTTGGTAGCGAAAAGAAAGCTCAACAGAGAAATCTACAACAGAGAAATCTAAAAGAATGTCCGTGACAGTATCCGCAAAAACTCAACGAAAACCACAGCCAATGAAGCTGCGCTCTCCTAGGTCTACGGCAGTCTGTCATAAGAGGCGACTATAAGGGGGCTTCCGGGGTCGTGGGCGGCTAGGGTGGGAGCCTGAACCGTCCTGCCAATGACCCCGGGAAGGCCGTCGGTATGTGTGGCCGCATACCAGTGTAACACCAGAAATTCGGGAATGAACCTCCGCTCATTCTGAGCAGAGCCCGACGGAGCACGCGCTCATAGGACTCTGGTCGTGTTCCGATGGAGATCCCGGAGTCCTATTATAGCGCCGAGGATGGCCAGGGGGGGATTTTAGTGCGGTAAAAATCCCACATATCCCGGCGTCGCTGCCACGGCACCGGGTACCTTTTGAAGGTTTCCCCCTCGTCAACAAAAAAAAATGTCTACGGCAGTAGTTACGACGCTGTAGCCAGCCGTCGAAAATAAGGGTGTTCTGAGCTATGCCAATATTGTGACGAAGGCAAATGAAACCATTGATCTCTCCAATTTAATACTACCGGTTTAAATTTTAAAATTGTTGTCACTGGTGCGCATACAGGAGGTACTCAGTGACATGGCATACCGGTCTTTCCTTCTGCGAAATAGTGATGTAGCAGTAGGAATCTGCAGTAAGGTAGACGGAGTCAAGAACTGAGCTCGCAATCCACAGCCATAGACTAGAAAGTCAGAGGAGGACTTACCTTACTTAGGCGATACACACGTAGCTGTCTGTCGTCAGTTATATAAAGCTTTATGAAGATGGGATGAGGAAAGTTCAGCTCCATCCCAACCTCGAGAAGGGTTCCCGAAAACAATCAAACACCGTTTAGATCGTGGAAGAAAGCGTTACCGTGATCCCGACCAGAAACGATAAAGAGGAACACAATTAGTGTATAGGAGTCCGGCATAACCTTTCTATCACTCCCGTGATGGAGAGGTATCCACGATGGATTTTCTCACTTAAAAATAAATTGGATGCGTGACGGTTGCCACGGTGTCAATTCTATAATGTTCTCTTCTTGTCAAAACATCAGTTGGTATCTATGTGGTTAAATTATTTATTGGAGTGCGTTTATTACTTTTGTAATATTTAAAATAGTTTACTTAGACTTATATATTTTACTTACACACTCTACACCTAATAATGCCTCGATACAAGATGTTTTGAGCACTTAAATTTTGCTTAAAACCTAATGACACATCTATAAATGCTACGTTAAATTTTAGAACTCAAGAGTACACTAAATATCTGCGATGTTTAGATATTCATGGGTAGTAATGACCAGTAGAAACTAAATCATAATAATAAACTAAAATAAATGTATCACTTACTTACTTCTCTATCTAAAATTTATAGAGTTATATAGCCAATTAAGAGCTCATAGTTTTTTTCTTCATCAGAAATATTTCGCTGATGTCTCTGGTGTAGTTAAGTGTGATAGTGATTTAATTTGGTGGTGGTGTAGTTAAGTGTGATAGTGATTTAATTTTTAGTTTTAAGGGACCTATTATTTTTGTATCAAACGAGTTAGACACTACTATGGACGCGGCTCTGAAAAATAGATTGTTGTTTGTTAGTGCCAATCAGCCGTATTGGGAGGCGCTTCAGGCGATTTTACCCAAGAATGAAGAGGAGACCGCGGAAGTATACCAAGAAACATTTTATATCTCGTCGTCGGAGGATGAGGACGAGGAGACGTAAAAGAAGAGGAGGAGTACTAGCCTACGGTCCACCTCGCCTTGGATATTTGACATCTAGCCCTAAGATTTTAAAATATACGTTTACTGGAAAGTACATAAAGTCTTTTGATTGGCAATTTGGTGATGGTCATTATGATAATGCTTATAAGACTTTACCCTTTTTTGATTTTGCACCAATAGGTTCTGCACCTTTAAAGCAATTTTTACAAACTCAATACGGGATGATGATAATTAATAAAATTCAGTACACTATTTCAGGTGTAGAGTTAAATAAATATTACGATATGGGGAAGCTAGAAAAGTTTGAGGGCAATTATTCTAATTTACGCGTTGATCCTTTGTTTTCTCAAGATACTTTTTATATAAATTTTTATGCCACTAATAATCACGCCAGCTTTGCTACTTCAAAGCTAGATAATGTTTATGAGGGGGTTAAACGTTACAGATTGAAAAAGGGGATGACAATTAATTACACCTATTATCCCCGTTGCAAAAAAAGGGCAGAGACCTCGCTCTTAAATTCTTTACCTACTATTAGCGGTTTTGTACTTAATATGGGTACTCCTGATGTAATAAATAAAGATCATGCGGCTCGTGCTTACTTAGGCTTTGAGGGTACTAATTTTCCAATCAAAGGACAAAAGCACTTTTATTACCAATATGGATTACAATGTACAATTACTTTTAAGGTTCATTTTACTTTTTCATCCTTGAATGTAGACAATTATTTTAAATAAATGCAGAAGTCATAAAGATATATACATTATTACGCAGGTGTAATAATGGTGAGGATCTCTTTATCAACAGATGAACTGTTTTCTCATTTGTTGGCTATGGATATTATAAATATAATGTATTAGAATTAACACCAAGTACGAAGCCTTAAATATCTCACTCCAATAACAGGTATGCTTACTCCTAGCAGTAAAATACAAAATTTCAACCCATATCTTTACCAGTCTCGCTACGAAATTCCCTACTCTTTTCAAACTTAATGAAAAGTGATAAAAATAATGCTTTAATGCGCGTTAGAGCTCCCTTACATCGGGTTATTCATAGTGAACGAGCAAAGTGAACTTACGGATGCAAAAGGGGTCACCACAGTCGGCCGATCATAATTTTTCACCTCATTAGCTAGCAGACCTATCCTCGCCTTGGAAAGCATAGAGCCTCATTAGCTATCTGCATAAACTTGCGTGAGGTGACGTTTATTTTTTATAGACAGATGCAATGTATGTATTTATAACAGTAGTTTGATGGTCGGTTTCCCTCTCCTGGATTCGGATAACGTACACAGTAACTTTTCAATGTACGTTTATATTTAACATAACATATCTTGCTGTCATGAAAACATCATGAGAAATATACCAGAGAGTTCTCTATGATGTAGGAAGAGAGTTGTACAAAGGCTGCAACCTGCTTTTTAGTGACTTAGGGCATTATAGTCTCAACCAATCTGCACTTATAATACAACTGTAACTATAATCTGAACATTAAATATCGTAGATAATTTTAATAGATGTAGGTTTTGTAATAAATATGGAGACCAAAATGTTTTTTTGGATTTTTCGTCTGTCTTACTATTAAAAACTATTAAGAAACTATTAAATACATTGAAATTTTATTCAGCATACCTATAACTTATTAGCTTCTTTTCTATTGCATAAGATGAACAAGGAAATTATAATAGGAAAATGGAAAAAAAAAACATGACATTTGTTAAGCGTTCGATAAACGCAAACAATACCACTAGCTTGTCGACGGCTTCTCCCCGCCACCGTAGTTTCGCCGTGACCACCATCCATGCAACTGGGTCGAAATATTGGCAACAAATAAAAAAGTATCGTGAGTACCCGCTACCTAATAAAAAAACCCGGGTTAATTGCTGACGTTCGTGTTTACCCCAGGTACTTTGTCCGCAATTAACCCAAACGAGTTAGAAAAAATACAATGACGCAATTTTTAGGTTAATAAAATTTATCTAGGCTAACGGTTGTACTCTTTAATCTTCACTATCAACGCAATCGACAGAAAATATGTTTTTTCACTGACACTTATATTTTCTACATAACACTCAAAATAGTTAATACCAAAAATTAAATCAACATGACCAAAAATTTTAAATTACACTTACCTTGAAACGTATTCGCAGCCGTCCATCGGGAATGTTTGGTCAGCACTATAGATGGCGGAACGTAACGCGTGAAGGTGGCGGCTGGGCACGGGGGTCAGGGATTGAGTAGATGTATGTTAGTCTGTATTTACCCCGCGTCCGCAATTCCCCCATCGTCCCCTATATATAAATTTAAAGCGTCGGATTTCTTAAGTATACAAGAGCGGGTTACTAATGTAATAACAGGAGACCTAAACCCATCAGCGAAACAGTTTTACGCTGTGGTAATGGCAAGTTGCTATGGAACTAGTGAATTGAAGACGACGGATTTTATGGATCTTGTAACATCGTTCAACTTCGCATTGCTAGGCGCCTCTTAAGTCATAAAAATCTTACATGAAAAATATTACAACGAACCTATATTACCGTAAATGGGTTTTTTACGTCATAGTAAAAAATATTTTCTATACTATTAACTACACTAGCTAAGCCGGCAGCATTGTTCTGCAATTAAATTTGAATCAATTCGGTTTACAAATATTGCATTGTTTAATAACATAGATTATTATTCATAGCCATAGTCTCGATAACAAAAATATGTTGCGTTAGTATGGCCTCAGCCATAAATCTTCAGAGGGCACACGCCTATATAAAGATCTAATTTACGAGTTATCTCGGAGACATCGCCAATATGTAGTATGTTTTAAAATAAATAAAAATTAATATTGATAAATAAAAAACTGTTATGTCTGATTAATTAAACATAACCGTGAAGAGTTCATCAAACACGTTAACTTTTTAAAAAACAAAAAAGAAATATAAAAATAAGTCATATAGTTTTTCGTATGCACTTTGAGACTGACAAAAATTTCAAAGCTGAAAATTGTAAGCTTATACAACTGCGGACACTAAACATTTGAAAAGAAACGATACTTACGATTTCTCTAATTCCAGTAATATGATTTATCTCATAGTTTTTGTGTGTAAGGGGCTGCATCGGTCCTCGAGTCCTCGAATCCAAACCAACCTCCCCTGATTGTGGTGCACCCTGCTGAGTAACCGACGAGGCTATGGCGAACGGTTTCTCCTATTGAACGTCCGTTGGATTTGTACCACCCACTTCAATCCCGTCGGTATTTGCATGCTGGTAAGGTATTTTGCTCAACTGGTTACCTACCGCCCTCGTTCTAAATTTGAACCTCAAATGTTTCATACGTATTTTGGTTGCAGTGTCGGAGAGCCAGTAATAATGCAGGTCCTTCGCTTCTTTTCAGTCAGTAACACTTCGGTGTTACCTTTTGTGTTACTGAAATAGGCGACTGTGACCACTTACAATCGGGTGACTCGTCTGCACGTTTGTCGAAAGTTACATAAATAAAAATTATTCATGTTAAAGGGTTAAAATATCGATGTAAAATACAAAAAACGTTTGGACTTGTTACATTTTAAATAAATAAAAGTGAACTTTGGATACATATTGTAATATAATTCGTAGAAGGATAATAATAAATTATTTTTTTTATCTGAAGAAAAAGAAACTTGGTAAAGTTCCATAACGGAAAGAAAACAATGAACTAAAGTTTAAAATGAAAACTTCATTAATTCCTTCTCAAGTTATGCAAGTTTGAAGGAACTTGCAGAGCCATGTCAGAACCACGGGGTTTCAAAATTAAAGTTAACTTCACCAAGGAAACTAAGCAACTATGAACCGGCACGAATATCCTCCGGCATTTGGAACGCATAATATGTTTAATTACTACAATTTGTAATAGTTATTGATAGTTAGTTGTGTCTGTCTTCGAGGAAATGTAAAATACCTATGGTTCTGTATTTTATGTTAATGACAAGCCTCAAATTCTATTGAATTTCTTAGAAAATTTATTTCTTGTAATAGATTCAATTAAAAATAGTCATGTTTTATATTAAAAAAAAACTAGCAACTAGACAAGCCACCAGATGGCAAGTGGTCACAGCTGTATCGCCAAAAACCAAATAAGCGGTGCATACATCCAAAATGTCATAAAAACTACGAGTACAGGCACGTTTCCGCCGAAGAAAGTTTTGAGTGCGTCTTCGGTACAACAGTCAAAACAATACACTGGTGATTTTTGTCGGGTACATCAAGTTTGATATTATTATTAAGATCAATTGCAGAGATTTTCATACTTTTTGTCCCATAGTTCAGTTACTATATTTATCAGTTTTGAGTGAACTCTCTGTTTATACTACATTAACAATCTCCTTAGCTTTTTCCAAATGAAGAAATATAAAATGTATTTTACACTTTCACATCCAAATCGTACAGTAATTATTATTATTGAGTTGTGTTTATTTTATTATTACATATAAAATAAATAAATAATCATCATGATTGAAGGTGTAGGCAGCTAAAGAGTTAACACATACAAAAATTTTTAATGAAAAAATATAAAAAAGTTACTTTCAAGCTGAAAACAAAAATAAATTTCAATTTGCTAAAATAAAAATATGGTATTTTTACTATTTATGTAACCGAAACTATTTCACAAATTCGTTGAAAGTATTAAAAAAAAAATTGGTTTTGAGATATTTTCATCATACGGTTAAAAGACAGAGTTAAAAAGATACATTTTTATCTATTAGGAGGCGTATATCTCGACAGTAATTTTTAAACCTATCCTACTATTGTAAGTGCATGTGTCAGTTCTAATATATATTTATAAATATGTATTTTTTATGTTACTACTCCATTATGTAGTGGTTTATAGAATATATCTTTTTTCCAAATTACATTCACGTAGTGTCTTTATTGCCGATTAAAATGGCTATAACCTACAGCTAGATATCACGAACTTTATGGGTTCTATTTCTTTCTGTCTATTTTCTATGGAAACCTTAAAAAACGCGCGTAGATCTGTAGATAACTGCAAGTTATTACAATTCTTAACTGTTTTATATATCCGAAAATGTTCCTAAAACAAATTTTAATAAAATTACTATGGTATTTACAACAATCTATTTACAAAAACTTTTTGTTTTCACTGACATGGTATCCTTGGAAATCGTAGTCGATCCCTATGGGTCGAAATTGACAACTTTGGGTATCATTAATCTCCTCGTATAGAATTAACAACAAATGAAATTTATTTTAAATTTACTTACTTGTAAATTTTGTCCAGATTCATGGGCCCTAAAGTAAAATTCACACATTGTCTAGTTTGTGAACCGACCCCGGGTAATTATACTCAAATACTTTAAATGCGTGTAAATAGAAAAGTAAAATCAATTTGGAGCAAATACATGCCAAGGATATCCTCCAAATACTAGCGGAATGAAATGTAATGGCGTCGGTACAAATGTACGCCGCATATAAATGGCATTCTTTATGTGGATAACGAATCACCGAGTGCTACAAATAAAATCTTCTCGGAACGCTAAAACCGTGCTACGTTAAATTTTTAAACTTAAACATTGATATACGACTATCTTATGATTTACCTAAACTAATATTATAAATGCGGAAGTTAATCTTACGGTTTCAGGGCCAAACCGCTGGGTCGATTGTGGTGAAATGTTATGTGAAGACAGAATTTGAAGCATAGCCTACTTTTGTTTCCAAAACTTTGTTTTAATTTTATAAAATTTCAATGTTTTATAGTATAGTCATCAAAAACCAATTTTTTGGGCGCCAACTTGACTTACTCTACCTAAATAAACCTTTAGAGATAGGTACATAAAAAATTTATTAAAAGATATTCAAGATTGTCCAGGGCACCTGATAAAAATTACGCTATCTAATATGGCCGGGAAAATATCGTGATCAAGTGCGTTAAAAGCATTTAAAAAGTGAATAAGCGCTGCCAGCAAGACATCTTTGTTATCCTCGGTATGTCTTAAGTCATAAATCATTCTAACCTGCGCAGTAGTTATAACATGACCAGAATGTACTATTAACTATGATTAATATTTATTCAGTATGTTCAAATTAAAAAGAGCAAGACTTACTTATCTACATAGACTTCAAAACGTTAGAGAGGAATAGAAGATTGAGATAATATGAAAGTAATCAAGTACTTAAAATAAGATTTAAATTTTCGAAATTGAACAAGTTTTGCTAAACTAAACGATACTATTCCGTGGGTACACATACCTAATTAGATATTCATTTCCTTATATGAAACATACTCATGTGTAAGGAACTCCATCCATCCTTGAGTAAAAGCCTATCTCCCCTGCTCAAGGTGCACCCTGCTTATGAACAAAGGCGGCTATGGCGAACCATTCCTGTTGGTGGGCTTTGGGCCCTGTATCACCCAGTTTAATCCCGATGATACTTGCATGATCGTAAGGTATTTTCCCGACTGGCTAAGTACCACCCTCCTTCTAAATCGACCGTGAAATATTTCATACATGATTATGTTGCCGTGTCGAAGAAGCCGTGCCGTGTCCAGCGCTTCTTTTTTGGTCGGCAACGCTTCGGTGTATACTTTGATGTTACTTAAGTCTACAGGCCACGGTGACCACTTACCATCAAGTGCCTGATTTGCCAACTAGTTACAATAAAAAAAATACTCAAAAATATTAACACATCAGCTGGAGAAGAGTTACGAATAATATAACAGATATATCAGCGTATGGCTCTGCGTGTAATCTCGTTGCATTATTTCTATCAATTATACAAGATGTTTATTATTAATTAAATACGGATTTGAAACCTCCCGTTTTAGATTATATTATCAACAGATTCCCTTAATGAATCCAAGTTAAAGACAAAATACAACCATAAAGTACCTATGACGGACATTGTATGTTCTTTTCGTAATTTTATAAGAAAATGATTTATTATTCTAGCTTCCTTTCATTTTATTAAATTTGTCTCAGCCTTACTGGCTTATTACTTTGTCCAAGTTTCATAATATCTAATTGAAGACTAGATTCTGAGAAGATAGTAACAAGGCATATTCTAGGGTCTTCTATATAATAATTAAGCCTTATATATTCTTTACAAATATAGTTCTCGGAGGAATTGTTAATAATACTGCAGCTTCTTAAACGACTTAACCGGTTGAGATCATATTCGCATAATATATTTGTTTTGCCAAAACAATACGTCTTAGTTATTTTAAGAAACAGATGCCGGTTTAATCAAGTTATTAACAAATTCTATTATATGATTGCTATTTACTCAATATGTGTATATTCCATGTTTGTGTGCCACGTAGATTGGTTTCTAAATAACATTAAATCTATAAACTATCTTCTTTCTTATTGCTAGAAGAAATAATATTCCCACGTCTAGACTGATTAAAGGTTTTTATTCGTACCGACGTCTGTCCACTTTCTTCGGTATAAAAAGTTAATCTGAAGATACATTTACGCGATATCTTTTCTTTCTGCTTTTCATAAATAACTCCATACAACTTCAATTTTTTTCCCTGTGAAATACTTCGACTAAACAAAATTTTGGAATGATATAGTATATTTCTCTTTTATCTTTGAATTTGAAGAAGTATTATCCTGATATCAACGTCCCTGAAGGAATCGTGCTATATCTCTATGGTCCAAAGAATAAACGATGTATTATAATGAAGATTACGGACGAAAAGTAGGAGATATTGGTTTATTCGACACATTTTTACCCATGGAGATGTAATGCGATGTCAATATGGATAAGATACCGCTAACACTATCCGGCGTATAACAATAAGGTCAAAGCGTTATTGGTTTTGATCATGCATACTTGATGAAGATGTAAATTACTAGCACGTAATACTAATTATCTCTGACTTGCACGGCAGACCATTGCAGGAGATGATTGGAAAATTACCGCTCTATATCACTCGACCGGACATTGATTGTGATTGGTTCCCGCAATATAAATATTGGCTCATATCTCACAGCTGAACATTGCGCCGTTGCAAACGAATCTTCCTTGTTTATGATTTATGACTGCTGCTACTTTGTTAACGTTTTAAACATGGCCGTAAATTATTAGATTATTGCAGGTAATTCCAATTTAAACTTTTTATTTTTTTTCCTCGCGTTCATTATTATTACAATCCATAAGTGTGTCTGTTGTTTGTGTTGTGAGGTTAATGCAAACTGTTTAAGGCTATAAGCCCATAACCCACCACAAAACTCAAATACACTTTGAATTCAATAAGATTGTAAAGAACTCTTAGGTATTCAAACCTCTCCATAACTGATAATTTCACTTGATTCGCACGTTACTTCTAAAAGTTACTTGCTGGCAAAATTCAAACCCATATCATCCATACAACCACTGTTTTCTATAATAAATACTTTATGTAATTATGTTATCTATGGAAATATGTACATTACATAAGTTAATTTTTTAAATGTTGTTTTGTTTAAACTTGGCGATAAAAATGTCTCCTTATAAATTTCATTTTTATCATTAGTTCATGTTATGTATTGAAAATGGATAAAAATTAAATCTGAATGTTTGAAATTACAGGAAACACTTGAAATTATAATTAACTTTCAGAATTTATTCAACCGCGTTTTAAAATGTAAGCATTTTTCACTAACCCACAGCGCGAAATATTAGAATTTCAACAAAACAATGTGTTTATCGAAATAAATCGTAGAGAATTCAGAGCAATATTTCAGCTTGTTTGGATATTGATTGTAATTGGTTTCCACAGTATAAATATTGGCTGGAAATTGCATGCCCGCATGTCGAGGATGCATTATTCACCACATGGCCCTGATGAGTGTTTGCTCAAAGTTTACAGCGATGTATCATAAAATAACGATATATCATCAGTGTATAGTTATCTTTATATAACCGATGTATATATATTATGACATTAACGATGAAAAAGGGAGTTTCTGCTTCCTTCTTGGCAGGTAATATACATGGATGACACCGTGGTATTGGAGACATTGACTACTGTCGAGTTATTAATTAAACGAAATAAATTAAATGATTAATTTAATACGAAATTTTGTGCACATAATTTTAGTAGGTACTATGTAGTAGTGCGTAAAATAGTTTTTGAAACATATACCAATACCTAACAATGTAAACCGAACTTGGAAATAAAGTTGTGTCTGTCGAGAGTCAGCTGTCAAAAATTTCTCCATCAACGTACTCTCACCGAGAACATAATCAGTATAATTGAATTGAAATATTAATATAAAATACTAAAATCGTAAGTACCTAATACAATTACAATGGAAATGACTCATATTTATATATATATATATATATTACACAACATTTTCAATGCCAGCTAACTTAGGAATTGCACGAACCATATTTCACTATTATTCCTGTATCGAATGCTTTGTTTGACTGCTGCAATTCACATTAACTACAAGATGTATTTCAATTGAATTGTAGAGATAATAAATGCACGAGTAAACAAATAAAACTCATTGTCTTTTTATGTAAATAGCCGACGAAGGAGCAGCTGGACCACACAATATTAAGTGGCGTTGACGAACAAGAAAGTGAAGAACCTATTTAATAAGGAGATCCCTGTTACACCAAAAATTGAATACTTGGGCATTAATAATGATCTAACGAGATTTTAATACAGTTTTTTCTCACAAAAGGCGGTCCTATCGCTAAATAACGAGCTCTTACGAAACAAGTGAATGCCGATTTTGGAAAGTAGACCAAATAAAATAAGTTACACAGATTCATTGAATACCTAGAAACATAGTAAGCAATGAGAAATTAATATGAAAGAATCCTAATTACCATAGTAATTTTGAATGATTTTCATGTTCTTTTTATCAAATGAAAGATATTTCATCCATGAATTGGTGCAATAAGCCTTTACAAATGACTGAAGATGACTGAAGTAAATAAAACATAACAACTTAATATAATAAAGCAGGGAAAAGAAATTAAATGCAGTATACTATAATTTGTTGAAGGTCCCCTCTGAACCACAGACGTGCCGAAGAATTTTTCGACATTCACGATCCTCCATTCAACAACCGAACTTCTAATGAGTTACAATCATGTACATACGTATGAACATATTTTTCATTCACTTAAAGATATCAAAATTATTTCAAACTTTACGCCCTTTCAATAGGCATTGCCACTAACATACGAATGATTTAATAACTATGACCTAAGACAATTAATTCATTGCTACTAAAAACACATTATCTATCCTTCATTTCCTTAAAGAAAACTGCGACTAACATCTTCTTACGATAACTAAGCAAAAACTATTACGTCACATATTATGTACATACATATTTACATAACTGTAAACATCCAAAGTATTACACAAAAAGCGTGAGGTACGCTGCGATAGAAGGGTAATTTTTCGGGTCATAAAATCTGTTATGCGGTTATTTATAATAACGCAATCTATACACGGAATTTCATCTGAGGCAGAGTTTCGACAACCTCGATCTTTGTTCCTCGTTCATCAACAAAAGTTTTCTGTCTCGTTTAATCTATTTAGAGATTTGTTTTACTCTTTAAATTAATTTACATATTGAACAATGTAAAATTTGTTGTGCCACTTAAGTTTAGAACCTTCTTCTTGAACAAAAACTTTGATGTTTGTGACATTCGTTATATTTGTATAAATGTTCGAGATCCTTATCGCTTATCAAATTGAATCGAACTTATTTAACTTACGTGCATCTATCAGTAACTGTTACAGAAAAAATGCACTCATCTTTCATTTCTACCAGTAGACTATAATCACTTTAAGGTGGCCCCCCGAGTAAAGAATACTTAACTGTACTCAGAAATCCGAACTTAAAGTTTATGCTCTATTTATTATTGTTTTACGATACTACTGATCAAATAATAATTTAACTGAGAAATGAACCCCTTATCATAATGAAGTTTCAGGTAAATTAATCAACTAAGTTCTAATTTACATAGTCCAATCGCAGCCGCTGCGGAGATGATTCACCGTTTTGATTCTATCCTGAGATTAGCTCTCGATGTAATATTACAAATAATAGCTACGTTGGCAATGTTTCAAAACGGGTCAAGTCACAACGAAGGTTAAAAAGAGTAGATATTACGCATTTGTGTGAACATAACCCTAAACTTTAAGTGTTTGAGCACGATATCCAACGCGTTACTATTATCTTAAATCACCTATTTGTATCGTAAATTTTTCATACATAACATGTTTTGTAAGCTGGGTGTCAATGTAGCTGTTTATCATGTAACGACAATTTACATATAGCAGCCAGGTTTCGATGAAAAAATTAAATTGTTCCTACGACGCTAAGTACGTATTAACTCACATTTTTAAATTAACATTCATTTATACCTCAGGTGCACCACGACGACAGTTACGAAGGGGGACATGTATTTATGTAACTGATTGAAATGACGAGCTAAACGACGACAAGTTGTTACCGTCGCCTACGGAATTCGGTGGCAGCAACCCAACATCCAAGCGTTGCTAGCCAAGAAGAATGCAGCAAAACTAAAGTAAAATCTGCTTCATAAAGGACTCTCCTTTAAATATTTCGTATTTGAATGTTAGAAAGTGGCCTGGCCAAATAAGTGAGAACCCTGAAAATCTTGCACATGTAACGTTGAGATTAAACTGAGGCGTACAGCATAGTGAAGGGAACTGATACCATTGCTTCGTCTGTTTTGTCAGCAGTGTATACAGGAAATAAATATAGACACTTCTACCTCAGATATTGATTGTGAGGATTCTAACCATACAGTTTCCATTTCGCAGTCTGCACCAACCATGTTGACTGCATCGACCACATCGCAGCCACAACGCAACTGCCAGTGTTAAAGATATAGTGTAAAAAATAATTCAAAGCCTCCGGTAGAAAAGTGTGTTGTACCACTATTGTTCAATCTACATCAAAATATAACTGTTATGGTATTAATTTCATACTAGTATTTTCAATAAAGCAATTTTCATCAAAATATAGTCAGCGGTTTCAGGAATAACAACTAACTCTTAAAAATTCAACGTATTATTGCGAACCGAGGTTTCGAATTACAGACTACCACCGAGTATGCAAATTAACCTTTGCATGTTTTATACGCAGATTTCAGAAAAAATAAGTATGCATAAAATTACATAGAAAAAGTTTTTCTGTAAGCTACCGGAGTTGGATTTTGTGTGTGTTTATAAAACATCAACTAAGAGGCTTACGAAACAAAAAAATATAATTTGCATTCCTATTACATTTTCAACTTACGAGTATTTTTCAATGTAACCGCTGTGAAGTAGTTACGTAATGGATTTCTTTGGCATGTTAGAGGTACACAGAAGCGTATTCCCTCCCATGTTAACTATAAACTAATGAATAAATCATTGCTACATTTATTACCCGTTGATATTTTATATATTGGAGTATTGCTTCTTTACGAACAGGTTTTTTGTGATGTGCATGTCGTCTTATTATTGATATACGAAGGAAATACAAAGATTTGACGAGAGACATTCTTAAGACAGACATAACGTACTGATATTAAATCGTTGTCTACTCATATGTTTCTGAATAACCTTCTTAAGGATGGACGCAGTTCAATGCGATATATTCCATTTTACTCAGTATGATATTTTTTTTCTGAAAGTGTATTTAGCCGTAAGATGATCCAAGATGTATATGAAGTATTAAATAATTACTCTAATGTACATCTTTCGACTACAACAATTTTCATGGTCTATTATATTATTAAACATTTAATAAATCCTTCATCAATCGAGTATATTTAGACAACGCCGTGTCTTAGGTCTCAAGTAACTTTATAAGTATAACGTATGTACTCGTATAGACGTTATATATTAACTTAGGTGTGGCTATTATTACTTTGCTCTTTACTGTTTTGTTTTGATGTTATGATGTATACATTGTGACCGCTTATGAGGGTGATCGACGAAATGAATATTTACTAAAACACGGCGATAACGTCAAACCTGCCCAAATATTAGTCAGTTAGTTGTTAATTGCATACATAAAACATAACACTCAATACTCGCAATTCGAAACCGGGAATCTGTTGGTGACGCTCGTTTTTCGTTTTTTGAAATGTATTCGTTTAAGTGGCTATTATAGTCTGAGTACAAAAATTTGTGTTTCTCCTCTAAAAACGGTACTCTGCTCGGTCAAGTTTCGTTAGTTTTTTCCAACACTTTAGTAACATGAGAATGGGATTGGAACCGTGAGGAGTTGTTTCCACTGGTGGTTCATGGCGACAAAATTATTACGTCATTTTATTTGGATCGACTGACTGATATTGATAATTATTAATAAAAAAAAATTATGGGCATGTCGTTCGACAGGGGTTAACTAGATATATGTACATATGATTGACCTCAAGCTCATTTACTTAAAGCCAGTTACAGACCTATTGATAAGAACGATGACAAAAGGTTTTGATGAAATTTCCATTAAGATAACATTAATAAGTGTTATTGTTTCAAACTAAAATATGCGGCTTAGTTAAAATCAAGTTACCCTAATAAACTGGACACACATATGTTTACATATGAGCACTGACTGGCCTGACAATAATTTCAGTTTATAAATATAAGATACATTTAACTTAACTAAATTACCTTCAATCGAATACTATTCCATATATAAATAATCGTCTCAATAAAACATAATGTAAATAATAATTCAAATTGTGAATTAGTTCAGAAGCTGAAATATCTATTAATATAAATATTATAAAGAAACTGTAAGTTTGTGTGTATGGGACAGGTAATAAATAACCTGAGCCAGAACACCTGTTTGCAAAATTATTTTACTCCAATTAGTAAATTCTTTTACTAAACACAAAATTGGGAATAATAATAATTTTACTAAATTTCGAACTTATATCATTCCGGATAGAAGTAGACTATATTTGGTGTATATATTTATAAACAATTTGAACCGGAACGAAGTCGAAGCGGACTGGTGGCGATAAATATTAACACATATAATGATTTTGAAGGCATGATTTAATCGTGTCGAACTCGAAAGTGGAGACGAGCCTCTAAAATAGAATGGGGTGGTAGGGAGTTGGGTCGCAACGACACGCCATGTAATCTCAAGTTAGCGAGCAATTTGGTGTTTGCTTTCAGCGATGCAGCTTTGACTATCGGATTGTCTTTACGTTAGGGAAAACTTCCAAAGAACGAGTACTTGGGAATGGACGTGCCGTTCCTATTTGCGATTAGATAGGTTTTTCTTTGTACTATGCGATGGTGCAATTCGAAATAAAGTTCAAGAAAGCTTGGGAAAAAGTATTTAAGTTTGGAACTCGGTTACTGCAAGTAACAGAGTAATTCCGCATTTACAGAAGTCAAAATTACTCGTAGGTAAGTTATTTAATCTACGAATATATCTACTACATTCAGTCTACTACATCAGTAGTAGTCTGTCGTCGCTTGGCTCATGGCAAAAATAATCCTTAACATCAGTGCCCTGTTACGTCCTATTATTGACAGAGACTGAGGGGTTAGAACTACATTGAAAGGGTACCACATAATTGATATCAGCATATAATTTTTACAACATATATTATAACAGATTTGATCGGTAATTATGATAAAAGTTTAAGCGAAGGTAATCTATGACATTAACTAGTTTCTTATCAAAGAAGATTGGTTTATTTATTTTAATAGTAGCAAATGACCTCGCTTCGCTTCAAAAAAACTTAGGCTCAGAAAAAACACCTATTTATTTATGGATTGGGATTTCTCGTTCTATTAATTAGAAATACATGTACTAGTAATGTACTGGCTGAGGGCAGCGCCGGACCGATCGTTGTAGAGATCCTTGGGGGAGGCCTATGCCCAGCAGTGGGCGTTGTCCGGCTGAGATGATGATGATGACATGTACTAATTTGTAACTTTTTTATTTACAGACGGATTGCAATCAAACGAACTTTAAATATTAAGTGATACTCACTGTAATACATTACTGAAAACCGTAAAGAAATCAATTTGGCCGTTTCTGAGATTGGCGTGCACAAACATACAGAAAAACAGATAAAAAATTTAACAACTTTTGTTTTGGGTTCTACTGCTTTTAAAAGGGCCCCTTAATAATAGTTTTTCGCATATATCCTTAATGTGCAAAAAGTGTTTAGTTAGAATTTTAGTATATATATGTATGTATAGATATGTAAGTTTACGCGCGATACCATCATAATTGGTTGGTCAGCCCAACCTTTGACGTCCAATAACTGGGGTAAACCGACAATAATTATGATTTTGAAGATTAAATTTGAATAGTTAATTAATCATGAATATCATACGGCGAATCAAAATATACAGCTTAATATAAGGAGCACATACATGTTTTTTTAACCATTTTTAAATAGATAGATATAAGTAAATAGAGAAAAAGCATCAAAATTGATCACTTATCTTTATATCATAAGCTATTAAGGTTAAAGTTATAAACAAAAGACGCAATATAGTTACTCACAACGGTACTTACTCGTAAGCTTAAGCTAAGAACCTACGCGAGAAGTCCGAACGCGCTCTTCCGGCGTCGCTACACCGGAGATGACCCATTCGTTGGTATCGACATGTCTACGAGTGCACTGGTCTATAAATTGAAAGTCGAAATGTACAGGGCTATTGTAAAGACTCCAAATAAAAGGATATTAGATAATACGTGTCTACTACTGTTGCAAATAGGACGTATTGTGGATAAGAATTAACAGCGAAAAAAATCATCTGTAAAAAAAATACTTGTCATTGATCACAATAATATTTTGCAACTTAAATAGTTTTTCCGTGAAACCTGCTTTGGTAAATATCACCCGCCTGCTTGAATCAGGCGCCAAACGACTCGTCGTGTTCCGGCTGGGGGCTTGAGAGCCAGTACCTTCTTTCTCATTTCCTGGTCGACAACGCTTCAGTGATATCGTTAGTCTTGCTGATGTCCATGGGCGACGGTCACCACTTTCTATCAGGTGGCTCGTCCGCTCATTTGTCGGTTATTAACATAAAAAAAATCTTATGTATTTATGCAAAAAATGCAAAAGGTAAAGAAAACATAACTTCGATCGTTCAAACTCTCTAGAAGTTACACATTGACTATCGGAGACACCAATGATTAAATATATTGCTATAAGGATGTATCAAACAAATATTTCATTGTAATTGCATGTATATTTATTTTATAAACACATATTGTATTCTAAAAACTATATACTTTGCATTACCGAGTATAAACAACCTACCCACCTAGTAGCTAAATACCTAATCTAAGTTTATCTATACTAACATTATAAAGAGAGAGCGAATTTTGTGAGTTGTGTATAATGCGGAAAGAAATTCTTTTACCTGTTGAATGTTACATTATTCTGGATGGACATGCATATTGGTACACTCGAACGAAGTTGGTGCAAGCCGTTACTTGTTTATAAAATAAATAAAATAACAGCTTGTAGAAAAAAGGTATTACTAAATTACAGATGAATGTATCAATATAATAATAATAAATAATAAACGTTAACAATTCACACCTCCGCACTAGGAATCCATATGTTGCGGGTGGTATGTCAATAAATAAATACGACATTACAAACACCCATGACCCGACAACAAACATTTATCTGTCACATAAATGTCTGCCCCGGCCGGGAATCGAACCCGGGACCGCTCGCTTGGCAATCAGTGTCACAACCAATTGGGGTTGTCAAACAAATAACAAAGATACATGGAAAAAAACAGTACCTTATACTCAAATTAGATTGTCAAAAATATTCTGTAGTTTCTTTTGCCGTTTCTTCTCTACCAGTAAAACGTGTCTGTTCGAAACGTCAGTGGTAGCAAAATAATGATACTAAGAAGCATTTCGATAGATACCAACATAAAATGAATGATTTTGAATCTACAGTATATATTCAGAGCTTTTTACTTGCCTGTTACCTGCCACCCTCTCAGTCCAGAAACTACTGCAATATGTTTTCAAGTGTTTCTATAACAGTGTCAGAGAAACCGTAATAAAGTGGTCGATGATACTTTTAGTGTTGCTGAAGCGCATTGGCGGCGGTGCCCACTTAGCGCCAGATGGCGCGTCTGCTCGTTTGTCGGCAAGTAACAAAAAACCACTGTAGCTTTTTGTATAACATTATTCGCCCAACTTACAAGCCAATATAGTTAGATTAATAGGTTCGAACTATAATGTAATTATTTAGAGCAGACCACTTGTTTGCCATCACTGAACGATGCCATTAGCCTGATAGAGTTCCGTATAGACACTTTTGCTGTGCTCCATTTCCTAGCATGTTAAGTTGTTTAGATGTGATTACGTGAGAATTTCCAGTAAGTAGTATTTACATAACATAATGTTCATACGTTTGATAAACGCATGATTATTTAAGGTTAGTTAAGCATGACTGTATTAGGCTAAGAGCTTTATGCTTCACTGTACGTCAAAATAGTGTACTCATCGTAGGTATTTTATATAGTTTTTTCTCTATTATACCTTTTTACACGTAAAAACCTTTTTCAAATAAAAAAAAAATTAAATCATCCTATCATTTAGGTATCTTACAAATCCACTCATATTTTTGTTTCTACTATTGTTTTGAAAAGGTTTTTTTTACAAAGAGCAGAAGAAACGGCAAAAGAAACTCCTCGGTACATCTTTTAAAAAAACTTTAATGTAATACTTTACATTTTACATAGAACTATAAAATATTGATCGGTAAAAAAGATGTAACATAAATATCCAGATGGACTTTATACTAATACTTTTGCTTGTATGACTCAATTTGTTGGTTAGATGGAATTACAAGAAAAAATATGACTTAGCCGGACTTCGAGATTGCATCCAAAATTCGTTAAAATATTTCATGGATCTTTCTAGAGAGAGAAAGAATAGTAGCTAATCGGATAGGTAGAGAATGCATGCAGACGATGCATGGAAACATCAGGATTATACTGTGAGATACATAACCTAGCGCCTTAAACAGGAAGGACCTGCCGCCATTATTTTGCCCGTTCTTTAGTAGGATGCACCACGAGTTAAGTAGGTAGGGATAAACACTTCATCTTCACTTCACTTCAGTTAATCTATCCGTACTTGAATAGATAGAGACTCTTACATCCCACCAATATAGATACATATTACAACCTAATTTGGAAAATATTTAATGTTGAAATGGCCGGTGGTTAAATAAAGGACAATGATCTGAGAACAAACATTTATCAGTGACATAAATGTGCTCCGAATGGAAAGCGAAGTCACATACCCTTCCTCATCAGGCAGGGTCACTACGAGTGGAGCTATGATGTCGTCGAAACTAAAATAACGGTAATCTCGTGTAAAATTTTATTTTCAATACGTTAACATCCATTCATTATAAACCAAGGCTATATTATTTCAAAGATAAATCTCAGATCTCGAACTTCAATGAGGATGGACCTCTTGCACCGTTACAATGCATTATTTCATTTCACGAAACTGTGTACGATGCGTCGAATTCATTAATGGCTGTAAGTAAATGTTGTCGTATATTCATATAAGGATATACGAGATTGTCGATTAACATTTGATCAAAAACATGCACAAAATTTAGATTTCCCCTTTCATTCGCAACTACTACAAAGTAACTTTGTATTGTAGCAATTCACTTAGCGCGCTCGATAAGTAAACATTTACTGTTCTCTTTATTTTAATTGAAAATTTCACCAATCATTAGTCACTTATGCTATATTAGCAAATCGCCCTCGTTTCGCTTCAGAAATATTGCAGCAACTGCATTATTTTAGGATTTCTCGTTTTACGAATTAGAAATATATTAATTCATAACTTTTTAAATTATGGATGGATTATAATGTTATATATAACAGAATAGTTAAATAATTCACGTGAAAGGTAAGTTTTGTATTGTTAATGAAGGTTTTAAGAAAAATCTTTGCGTCCATGAGTTTTCCTTTCACTTACCCACGCGAAACGAGGTTGGGTATATTTTTAAAAGTACGTGATCTTCTTAATCCGAAAGGAGTCCCTACAGTCTTTAGACAGTTAGATTATTTTGCTATGCATAGCAATGTGTATAGCAATGGTTGAAAGATTAAGGCTTAAGGGCATCAGTGATGAAGTCATATACAGCTAGTAATATAATAAAACTGGTAAATGTTGTTTTTAGAATCGGTACCTAAACATATTACTGAAGGAATGTTTTCGAGCATCCAAATCCAATTCAATAATATTAATCTCCAAAAAAGGGTCCGAGTAAATCCCGGATACCTACTGAAGATGTTTCACGCTAAATTAACTTTCTCTAGATACAATATCGTATCAGCAGTTCGATTTGAATCGGCAAAATAATTAAAATTGCTTTTGGCTCCGGATTTCAGATCACTGAAACGAATATTTCTGCTTGAACAGATTTGGTTTTATTTTCAGCTTATTGACAAAATTTAATCAAATTAAACGTATTTATTACGCGACAACGATATTGAATTTGTTTAGTTCAAATAACACAGAAATAAATATTTATTATTTGTGAAAACCCTTTTGTATCAGCTTGAATACGTAGCACGATTAAAAGAAATTCTATTATGTATTCCATAATTAAGAATTTGCCGTTTAAAAACCATTAAGAGTAAAAAAAATCCTATTCAAAGAAAAATAACTGTATTTTAACTTCGCAGTAACAAATAGCGTATTTGAAAATAGCTGCAAAATTTTACTTAAGTTATCCCGTCGACAGTCACAGTTGCTAATTAACGACAGATTTTGTGAAGGACTGTACAAAAGGCATAAAATTAAAAAGCAAGAAGTCTTGAAAGATTTTAACAGTTTTTATAACTCCTTATGAAATAAATATTCGTATTAGCGATATTTACAAGGAAATGGTCGGATTTTCTAAACGAGCTATGAAGAATTGACTTTTGATTTAATTACTTATAATTATTACATTGGTGAAATTCTGTTCAGTAGCATATGACATTATCGAATCCGATTAATTAATTATTCAGATAAATATAAACTTTTTTCATTGTATGTTATGGTTATTGTAATTATATTGAAATAATTATTATAACAAAAATATCCCAAAATCTTAAAACGGCATCACTTGCCCATTTGACAGTGTCAATCAGTTTCTATTACTTGCTATTTATGGTTCTAATTCACAACATTTATGTTACGTATTTTATCTCGAAACTCGTTTAAATAAATCGATTGAGAACTTGAAGACTTGAGACTGGTCTTTCAAAATTCAATACGTCACTATGAAAAGTAAGTTTTCTTGTGTAAAACGTTAATATATCAAAATGATAATAAATTTATACGCATAGACTGTTAACATTCAGGATTCTAACTCATGAAAGAGCTAGTGTTTAATCGAAGTTATTGGAAGTTCGATCGGATCAGCAGTTAGACGCTGTATCGGTAATGGACTTTGAGTAAGCCGAGGGAATAGATCAGTGAACTAACACTCATAGCACAGACAGAGTACGCGGGTACATTTTAGTGTACTTACTTGTTTGTGGCTTTACGCTGTTCACACAAAACTTTTGTGGCTTGGGATGTTGTTGTTATTGATAATGGGTAACAACTTTGTTCGAATGATTACTAGTATAGATCATTGATATTTGTAGAATGACTCTTTGTAAAAGTTGCTGGTGCTTGCTTACATTATATGCTCGCACTCATACCCTCGCGCATGAGAACTTATGTGACGTGGAGAACAGGACTAACACAATTAAGACTTTAAAACATAACGAGCTATGGTCCGAGAATAAAGATTTCTAGAAAAGGCTAAAAATATATATTTAATTTTAACGTAAATGTCTGTCTGGGTGAAAATTAATTTCCAAGCCTTCGCTAAAGGCTCGGGGTCACTATCTGTTAGGGAACAACGTTTTCTATCATCTGATTGTCTTGTTGATTTTTATTATAGTCGATTTACACTTTACGGTCTTATTCGTTGTATATGTGCTTGATATCTAGGTCTCTCAGAAAGTAATTACTTTCCAATCACTTTGGACAATCTCACTCACGACATCTGACTCCATATTTTTATGTCTGGACTTGACGAGATGACGTGCTTGCTACCTGATGGTTATTAATCATCGTCGGTCAATTGCGTTGACCAGTTACCGGCGAATAAACGGAAATTCGCTTATTAACTGACATTTCAGCATACTTGCAAAAAGCACAAAATATTGCTTGCTTGATTTTAGAAGAATAAATTGATATCTAGCGAGACATGTAAAATCCTTTTTTAAACTTAAAATAAGTAAATTTTTGACGACAATCACACCCGATAAGTACCACCCGACACGGGTAACTGGTGATGAAGTCTGAGATGTTGAGCGCATTAACTTATAAAAGCTTATTCTCTCTCGTCTAGAAGACTTTTCACTGTGCACTAGTACTGTTGATATTAAAAGTAAGGAGTGCTCAGGGACCTCCATATGGCGGGACTTGGGATCATGGTCTCATCAGTTGGCTAACAGCATGAACAAGGTGGGTAGCTTAAACTGCAGATTAGATGACGCTACCTTTACTTTATTTCTGATTTACTTATCTCTATCGCTTTTATATTGCGAATAGAAATTGAGCAGACATACAATCACTTAACTTTAGTATAAGCAATATGTTTAGAAAACTAGCAGTGACTAAGTTCGACACGTAGTCCTCTGTGGGGCAGTTGAAAAGTACTCGTAGTTTTATAAGAACTCGCTCACCGCAAGTGACGGCGGACGCGCACCACAAATTCTTCCTTTCCACGACAATGCCGGAGATGAACTATTTATTTTTCATTTTGACCACAAAGACACAAAGCGCTGAAATGAAAGTTGACAATTCTGTTTAAGAATTTCCTTTGACTGAGCTTAGGGAATTTGAAAGAGTTTACGTTGGTGATAAAAGAAGGTTCTAGTTACACATAGAGAATTAAATTGTTATAAAACAAATAATTTTGTTACTTTTTATCATTTGTTATCTACTAGGAAAAACCGATCAAGACTTCACGTACCAGGCCATAATAATATTAATTATTAAATTTTAGGCTTAAAAGTTTCGAGACAAGTTGATGGAATGGTTAATTTTCATACATTTTAGAATTCTGAAATGGTAAACAGAAATTGAAACATCCCATGCTCCACCTGACAATTTTGTTTTTATTTCTAATCCAACCCAAAAATAACCCCTAAATCAGAATTCAATTCATCAGAATCACGTTATGGTACGTTGTTATATTTATACAAAATTAAAACTTTTTCGGCTATCAAGATTCGGAGCAAATCTCGTGTGACATGTCGACCAGGCCGACTAACACACGAATCAATATTTATAAAGGTTTTGTTTCTTCATTGGATACACAGAACTCTAAATCACGCACCTACGTAAAAACAATACGATTTATGCTTAAATATATTCGTATATTACAGAATAGCATCTATCAGGTCAACAGTCAACTATAAAGATTCAACATGCATGAAATACGATTTCAGTCAACTTGGTCATAATTCGTTATCTATCAATGCATACGAATACCCTATAATTCAGTTAATATCTCCATGATCGCTTTCTCGTTCTAATAACAGACTGGTAAGCGAATCAATGGTTCAGAAATGATAAAGGTATTTCATCGTATTGCTTGTGTAGTAACTAATTATCGTATATAAGACAAATTCTCTGTCTCTTTATTTGAAAGCTTTAATCTTGAAAACTACGGCATGGATTATCACATGGTTTTTATCAATAAATTGAGTCACGAGAAAGAATTAGGTGTATGACATCAGAAAACTTTATTAAGCGCCTCTTAAAAATAAGCAACGATTATTTCGGGTTCAACTGCTATTTATGAACGTAATGATCAAGTTTTCCGACGCAAACTGAGAATGGGGTAGTAGTGGCTTTATAAGAATATAAAGAAAGAATTTAATTACTAACAAGATAAATAGGTCGCTGACAGACAGAAAATAAACGCGCAAGACAACCGCCGGTCTCGTCTTATGGCTCTGTTATAGATTACAGTTATATTTTTCTGCCAAGTTTGAGCTACGAGTATTATTTGGATAAAAATAAATATTAATCTCTATGTTATTGGCTTGTTACAGTGTTGAAGTCACATTTACAGGAGGATTCTATTGGAGCTAGTCTGTATCACCTAGAGTCAAACGCTGCTTGGAACATACATATATGTAGGTACACTAATCCAATCTGATTATTCCTACTAGTCTACTTTTTACTCGTACGGAAGTAAATTGCTGATTGTATGGAAAAAATAATTGTGCCTAGCTCTACTGCGTTTCAACTTGTCACCTTCATAAATTTAAATTATACACTTCTTTTTTATTATTTTTTTTTTTTGAAATTATTACATATTATATAAATTTAGTCCCTGCCTCTCTTCACGCAATGATCTAAAAAAACTACTGGACGAATTTTCATGCAACTTTTATCATTAGATACAGTAATTTACAAGGAAGGATTAAAGAATAAAGTAATCATATAACACATAAAAAACAAGGAAGAGCCGTTTTGGGTGAGGTACATATTTGTGAATTTAAAAATCAAGTTTGTCGATGCGAAGCGATGGAAAGTTACTTGTTCAATTATGTTCTTTGTTTTGCTCGGCAACAGCCCAACGAAATTTTAGATATTCCGATATATTTTCGGGAAAAAATAACAAATGGAATCATTTTTCTTTCTGTGCATAAGCCTGACATATAAAGACTAACCCCTTTTCTTTTTTCTAAAAGTATATTGAGAAAGGGATAGTTTATCGAGGCACGAGCTTGTTCATAATGAACACCTTACCGCCGAGTGCACGTGTTGATAATGTAGTGTCAAGTGCTACAAACTTGATAAGGGTCGAAATGGCTCAGTAGTTCATTGAAACGCGGGTGGGTTAACACATGTTCTCTGGTGATTTACACATTTCTATCAAAGATGGAAGATGTAGATAATAGAGGGAGACAGAGATAGTTCAATGTTTGACTACAATTCCACCTGACCGTATAGTATTACAAACCTATTTATTATTTTCTTGAAGTTGTTAGGGAAAAATCTTTATATATCCATTTTTGTTTTCGGGGAAGGGAATCCTAAAAAGATGGCCAACTTATTTGCGGATGAGAACACGTGGTGTGCGGGATTCCTAGGCAGCTAACTGGAACATACTCGTATGATGCAGTTTCAAAATCGCATATACACGCACGAAAACTCAAAGCAACAGAAGAAATGTTTAAAACAAGAAAACATGTTTTTTGTAAATCTGTGTTGTCCCTCCACACCCGTTTATCTATTATTCTGGGGAGGATCTATCTACTATTTTAACTAAGGATCTTAGTGCATACTAGTTCAAAGCAGCGAAATATCTTTATCAATCCATCTGTATATACGTAGTTAAAATTAAATAAGTTGAATATTAAATTATGGTTAAGCTAAACTATACTAATAATAAAATTCTAACTGATCGCTTTCTGTACATGCACGATATATGAGAAAAAACATTATTACGGGCCCCTATTAACGCAATAGAACCCAAAACAATAGTTGTCAGAAATTTTGTCTGTTTGTCTGTGCGTTTGTTCCCGCTAATCTCAGAAACGGCTTAACCGATTTCGTTCTGGTTTTCACTAATGTATTGCAGTAAGCGTCATTTAAAATTTTAAGTTTGTTTTATTGCAATACATCCATAAATAAAAAAATATTCATTAATATATGTATTTCTAATTCACAGAAGTAGAAAAACCCAGAAAAATGCAGATGCTATGTTTTTCCGAAGCGAAGCGTGGGCATTTGCTAATATTACATAAATCCTAGTTATTACTAGGAGTACTACGTATCTCAGATAATATCATATTCTGTTCATTTCACATTAATACGATTACCGTCAGCGTCTGACGTGGGTTGAAAGGGATTTACAATGGCACCCGTGATCATGTTACTGGACGATCGTATAGCCAATGATAGAAACCCGCCTGCTGAGTCAGGGATTCCGGGTTTCACTTCCGGCCGCGTTAGACATTTATGTAGTAGATAACTGTTTTCGTATATTGTGCTTATTTGAGTTAGTCTGTGCCCCTCGTGAACAGGGCATCCTAATAGTGGGACATGTGTGTAACAATTTTATTATTTATAGACTTTGTAATGTCTCATAGCATCGTGATGCGAAGGAAATGAATGTGTCAGCCTTACTTATTAAATCTTATTATCTTACTATATTTTCAAATAAAAAGGAAGTAATGTATAAATATTTTAAAAGATATCGTTAATTCAAACCTGGTTTCTTAAATCCTTACTTTACACTTATCAGGATGAAAGTATTTTAATAATGTACCAAAACTACCACAATGACTCTTTCTATTGTATAACTATTTTAAAACAACTTCAGATTTTCAAGATATATTTTTAAATGTACGCGTTACAACTTTGCATATCAGTGACGTAAATTCCCAAGACTTGACGTAATAAGCTACACGATTCAGAGTTTGAGAACTATGGTTGAAAATGCAGAGACCCCCTCAAAGTTTCATGGCGACATAAAAATGCAGGCTTAGAGAAGAATAGAGCATTGTGCAAAGAACTTACAGACGATAACATGATTGTGAATGATACTTTTCGTCGTATTGTTGCCAACCTAACTTTCTCTTTGTCGTTGCTTCAGAATTAGAATGTACAAAGATTTCTATCAACGCTGACGGAATTGATGGCGGTTATTTAGAAAATATTATCAATAGTTCACTCTATTTTCTAATAAATTATTAAATTTCACACTTGTCATTTTATATTCCTTAATGAAAATTATATTTTCACATAGCAAGAGGAATAAGATAAGGTAGCAATAATAAGATAGTTGACCACTTAATTGCCGAATTCATAACCTTTAAAGAGAACAAGACTCTGTTACCGAGTATAAGTTCCACTGATTCAGAGTTTGACAAAGACAAAAATTCTAACAAGTATTATTTTGGGTTTTATTGCGTTAATAAAGGTTTCTAATAATAGTTTTTCTCATACATCCTTCATGTACAGAAAGCAATCAGTTAAAATTTTATTATATGTATATGTCGTCATTGGATTATTCCGGGCGTCATTTTCTTCACACATGGTGTGGGCGAATGTGGGTAACGTGCAAAATAACAATTCTTGAGATTCAGTCACTTAATAAAACTATTTCTATGTTAAATAGTTTTATAGAAAATAAGGAAACAGAGTGACAGTTCTGTGATGTCGCCTTGAGTGACGTGAACGAAAAGAGTGCCCCGTCACTGTCGGCCGACTTCACGACTCTGCCTAGGCGGCGACGTGAAGTTAGCATCGCTCGACGCACCTTCCTCTAGATAATAGACAAATAACACTAATACGTATAATGTATTCAATCAAACAAAATTTTATTTTCACATTGGGCGCTGTATCTACAAAATGCATTGTTTTACATAAATACCTGGTGAGATAACCGATCCCAACTTTCATTTTCTCTCTACTTAGCCATGTCACACAGCCTAACGACATCTTTACTTATATTAAAGAGTGCGGGAATTTTGTGAGTTTGTGTATATGCGGAAGGTAATTTCCGGAACGAAATAAAAAAAATTACATGAAAAATTATTTTTTTTATTTGAAACACATTATTCCGGATGGACTTAGGCTGTGTATATTAGTGTAATAGTTCAATCCGAACCAAGTCAAAGCGGGGCGCTAGCCTTTTATACAATCATACAACAGGAACGCACTCTATTTTTTACGTGGGCATGCATTCCTTAAATTCTTACAGCGTTTAATGATTTCTATTATATAATTTTTTGCATTTACAATTTTATCATGTCCCCTATATAAACTGCGCAATATTTAAATAGTGTCAAAGCAAAGAAATCTTCTAGCGTCAAAATTGATGGACTATTGTACGTTCTTATTCTATAGGAACACTCTAAATATAGAACGAGAGGGTCAGACGGGTGTTTGCAGAGCAGACCAAGTGCGGGCTGGATGACTTTATATACCTTTGAATGCATTAAAGAGAACTTTTGTAAACATTTCCGATAAAAAACCGCTTCGTGAATCAGTTTCAACAACCAGTAATGATTGCATTCTAAATATGCACATATTTTCAGAGAGTGAAATATTCCTTTAATCAAATTCTAAACCCATGTCTTAACTTCTAGACAGATATTACTCTGACAATCAGTCTTTTGTTGATTAACTGACCTAAATCTTCATTACTTGTAGGATTGCGTACGTATCAAAGGTAAGTATTTTTATTTAGGTGTTAAAAAAAATTATAGCTTTAGTCTTATAAGGTGTTTCAAAAAGAATATTGCAAACAGATTTAAGCAACAGAAGAACTCAACGGAGTGTTATAAAGTTCCCATAAATTGAATTCAATTCACAAAGGGCAACGACAAGAGCAATAAATAAAACAAACTTCCTAATGAGGCGCTGGTCTGTAAATTATCCACTGGGTAAGTAAACAAAATTAGAACAATTACCTACCACAGCAATATGCAACGGGATTATAGGATTGTATAATTTCAAATTCTAATCATCTCGGAAATTTGGAGTCATAGTCTAGTTTCTAATGACTTTATCTGACGTCTTGACTGCCAAGCGAGGAGAATTGAGCTCGATTCCGGTCGGAGCAGGCATTTATGTGACAGATATTGTTTAATTGCATCATCCATATTACAAGGCATCCTAGCCCATGAGTAGAAGTGTGTGATATTATATATACACACAACTCCGAGCTGTTTGGAGCTTTAGGACCTTCTTGGAGGGATGATGCCAATCCAAGCTTTCTAAGAAAAAAAATACATATTATAACTTCTGTATGTCGTGAAAAAGAAAGTGATACCTGACTCAACACGTTAGATTACTGTGATTTAAAATGTAGATATGTTGGCATATATATTTCAAACACACACACGGATACACAGCCACACACACAAACACACACACACACCCACACACACACACACCCACACACACACACACCTACGTAGAGAGACACACACACGCCTTGTTTCTTTTAGAAATTTTTAATAAAATGTTTCAATAAATTTCTTGATGTCTGAACACGTTATATTATTATTGAACATAGTAATTTCACTAAAAAGCCGCGAGAAGACGCTGATTTATGAAATACAGTATCGAACTAACTCGTGAATCAAAAAATTCATACAGTATATGTATTCAGAAAAATAAAGTATTTAGCGTTATTATTATAAAAAATATAAAATTTAATTATATTATGATAAGAGTAATTTGAAGAGTTTACAAATATTAATAGTAATTATTGTAATATGTATTTATTATACATACATATATGTCCCGGTGTATACCATCGTCATTAATAAAATGTTTGCGGTGTACTCGCATATTGTATGAGATGGATTTTCGTCATAAAATATGATTGTGCGTCGTTTTTATTAATACCGGACTATTTTCACTCCTTCCGGCGGGTAATCCGAATTAATAGCCAAGCGGTCATAAACATAAATAAAATTTCAATCACGACCCGAAATACGAGTATAAACATCATAGATCATCAAAAGATATAATGTATAATTCACCGCGAATCCTACATGAACTGTGCAGCCTATAGGCATACTGTCAACACAGTTTGGGACTCCATTCATCCATGAATCAAAGCCATCGTCGAGAGCTCGTGGTGCATCCTATAGAATGACGGTCAAGGCAATAGCAAACGACTTATGTATTGTGAATGAGTTCTTCAACTGCCTGGAAATTACTACTATTTCCTTCTTGAATGAAAAGTTTTCAACGTCTGTTACATAAGTCCATGGATGGTAATAAGCATTCACTTTTCTGCCGCCTTTCTGCTCGTTTGCTGGCATAAGCGAAAAAGCCGATGATAAGAAGGTGCTGTAAACCAAAGAGATCTACTGCCAACTGTCCTATTTGAGGTCGGTCTCACATATATTACTGAGAATGCGTGAAAATTAACCGTCGCTGGCCCCAAAACTATTTTTGACGGAACAAAATATGTTGAAGAGTCTTACTTGGTTTTACAATTAATGTTCACGATGTCATTTGGAGAATGGAGGAAAGTCTGGTTTAATTACATCATATTACATTAACTGTATTTCAAGTATTATATTAATAGATCTTAATGAATAAGAACGTTGAAGAAATCATAATGGACCCTGTAGGGCACAGAAAATTAGAACATATAACAGCCCCGTCGAAACAATGTACTGTATGGACAACGTCGACTTTCCTTTCGACATCAAAGGCGATGAATGTCATTTAATCCTTAAACTGTAATACTATGTATGTTTGTATGTATGTATGTACACAAAAGGAGTTGCAGCAGAAGCTCGTTGCTATTATTATATTTGAACATGTGCGGAACACCTGGTGCAATATTGTTTTTGAATCTATTTTGCATAAAAAAGTCTTTGCAAAGCTAAAGTTAGGTAAAGCGGAAGTGACGTTTTATGCATCGCCACGATTCAAAAATCGCAGCGGATTCAAATGTTTCACAGGAAGTTCAGTTGACATAGTTGTGTGCTTTCCGTAATGGATAGCGTGAACAAATATAAAATCCATTTTTTATACTGCTCTTGACATTACTTGACCACCTTTTAGATTCAATACTATAATAAAACAATAATATGCTCCAGCACTATGTTTTCATTAGATCATTATCATCAGAGTATATTTGCAGGCAGTTTCGATCCTGCTCATTGGTTTTAAACTGTAAACCGGACTGAGTACACACAATTTACTTTGCTGACGGCATTTGTAGAGTCAACTTACCCTGAAAATGTTTTGTTAATATGTTTAATATGACTATAATATTTATAATTGAATTTTTGTACGTCAATAGCCAATAAACGAGGAGGTTGAGGGATAAGTGTTCACCATCACCCATGAATGTCAGTAATACCAAAGCCATCACTGACTCGTTGGCTTGGGTTGTGGTTATCTGTG
The DNA here is from genome assembly GCA_003671415.1 of Megathymus violae. NCBI lineage: Eukaryota > Metazoa > Arthropoda > Insecta > Lepidoptera > Hesperiidae > Megathymus > Megathymus violae. The sequence continues at coordinate 3,357,313 of PDGT01000021.1, forward strand.
ACCTCTAATATTAAATTCGCAAGTCAACAAATCGTATAAAAACATTGATTCGTGTTTTAGTTATTGTTTAAAAGCTGAATGATTTGACCTATTTGCAAATTAGCTTTGTATTGATGATATTCCGAGTCATAGCTGTGATGGGATTAAAAAAAATTAATCAAGTAAATAACAAAATCTATACAAAACAAAACAATATTTTTCTTTAAATTACAGGCCAACGTCAAATTAGTTCGGCTTGTTGGTCATGTAAAATATGACTGATACTTAACTATTTGAAATAATATATGCAAAAACTTCATTAAAACTCTATAAACATGGTGACTATGATTCAAACCAATTGGTCGAATAGTGCGGAGTTTGAAGAGTGATTGCGGATATAATTGATCCCAATGTAGCAGTTTTATGAGCCCTCTGAATGTTGCCTATATGTATGCAAATTCCACGCGATCACTCATGCACTTCGCGCACTAAAACGTGTTCACGACATTTTTATTACACATTTTGTTGTTTGCTACACTGGTTTAAAGTTATTTTTTTTTTTATTCTGTGAACCTTATGAAATCTGATATTTAAATACCGATAGTTTGCTTTCAGAATGTTATCAAAATTCTGAAATTCCAGAAAGTTGAGAATATTACATCGTATCAATAGGCAACTCCATAATCGTAGTTCAGTTAAACCTTTAGAATTAAGGAACGTTCTGAGTTAATCGAGATAAAAATTATGTTAATAGTCTCAAGTTTATATTTTCACTATAAACTATATTTAAACTTAGTTAATAATTATTAATGAATATTTGAGCTTATTCCGTACTAAAGAACCAGAACGAATACAAAACATTTTAAACATAATCAATTGGTTATGTATAGGTATCACATGAATAATATCGTTATAACTCATAATTGTCCCACTACTGGGCACAGCTATCTTACAAAAGTAGTACATGACAAATGCAAATTGGCAAACTTCACACATCTAATATACCATCGTTGAAAACTTTTATGAATGGAAGTTCCTTTATAGGTTTTTCTTCACCAACAAAAGATATCATTAATTTGTAATAAGCAAACAGATACTTCAAAAGTTATTTAAACTCGTGTCTCACAAGGAATCGAACCTGCGCCACTCGTATGTTCTATAAAATAAAAATAAAATAAAAAAATAATTCAATAAAAGAAACAATGTTACTTACGAGTATATTCATGTTATTACAAACAACATTTCTCATTTTTAATACTGTAGACAATACCGTAGACGAAGATATAAATTTTATTTACAAGGAAAATTAAATATATATTTTTTAATAATTAATTAAATACGGTGTAAGTACTTGAGTGAAGAAAAAAGTACATTTTTAAATTAAATGTTTTCAAATCAAGTTTTAAATAAATATTAATACCTGCAAAAAAACTAGTAACTATCTGTCATAACTTTGCATCTCATATTTTTTTAAATTAATATTTTTAAATAAATATTATTTGAATGAAATTTCCGATTGTTGAAGATTCAATGATGATTCAACGATTATTGAAAACATTTACTATTCAAATGAAAAGTACATTCGTTTTAAGGATTAAAGAAATATTAAAAATAATTTTATGGAAACAAACTACAGGACTAGACTTAAGATTGTCTTATCTAAGACCTAAATAATCGAGTTTATTGCTTGACCTAGCACCCTGCTGAACAACGGAAGAGGCAATCAGCAATTTCTAGAAATGAAATGTATTTACGTGCTTGGTTACAGTGTCGGAAATCCGGTTGTGACCAGGTTCCCAGATTCTATCTTAGTCGGCAATGCGTTCAGATACTTTTAATACTGAAAGAAAAGCTCGTAACTTATACATAACGTACTCAGAATAACATTTTTGATTATTAATTATTAGCAGGAATTAATAAATTTTTTTTTGTCTCTTTAGAATGTAAACCTTCTTGTATTCCTCACAACATAGTTTGTATTTTGTTAATAATTTACTCTAAGCTAATTTGCTTAAACAAATGCTTTATTACTAATAACACCGACTATGTATGAAGTTAAAACAATTAAACGCTGAAATTTGGAGCTATATTTCAATGAGCTGTTTCCGTCGTTCAGAACATAATGCAGCTCGATTCGGTTCATTTGGCACGCCCGTTTTATTCGACGCTTGTTCGCCACCGTGAATAGAATCGAAATTACTTGAAAAACCTACGAATGTGTGCCGTTGACTCTGTGAATACTCCTTAAATTTTATGCTTTGAAATTTTTACGTCCGGATAACAAAATTGAAAATTTAATGAATTCGACACTATTTTTGTTTGCTCCTTTTTGCCCGTCCGCTTGCTGAACATTGCCTTTATAAATTAGATGAAATTTCAAAATCTCTCAGTATCATTAGCGTTTCCATCTGTCTATAAATTAGACTGATAAACCCTTGCCTGACCACTTAACTGAGTTACCAGAGCTCCATGGTTTCGCCGTATAAGCAATACATAATTGATTAATATTTACGATGCCTCTCCTGTGCTTGAATCTTATGTAACAAATTTGAGAGATAAAGATCGTAGAGTAGAGTATCACGCAAGGCAAGTGCGTGCGAACTTCACAGACCTTGAGAACATTATTAAGAACTCTCCAGTACGAAGATTTCCTTCCGATATTTTTCTTCACCGATACTTAATTTATATAAATAAAAATCAATTGCCGCATGCATGAGAGATCGTCACTTGAGAACAACCGACCAGTTTTTCTGATTATACTGTTTTATTAACTGTCAAGGACAAGACTTATATCAAATCGTTGTTTTGGAAAATTTAACGACAAAGTCGGAATTTCGAATGTTAATTTGGTATGAAAATAACAATTAAACACTGACTGAGTGAATAACAAACATTACTTAAAGTAAGCCACTGCCGATAAAGACATGTTATAAAATAATATTTTTAAATAAAATAAACAAATAAAATGTTTCATATTTTTTTATCTACGCACTTCTCATTTTCTTCGTTAGTAAAAATTAAATCCGTCAGAACACTGGCCGGGTCGCCGGTAGCTTAATAAATATGAATGAAATATAATATTAAGATTTAAAGCGTTATTACTAATAAACAATTGTAACAACAGAGTTTATAAACGTCCAGCGCAGTCATATGGATGAGTGGCTATTGAAATTTGATGAAGAGGATTTAAAGTAGATACAACTACTAACTAAACTCTCCTGAGTTCTTTTAGGTGTGGTGATTACCTTGAGTACTCGATCCTGTTGAAGTCTTTCGGATTACCTAAGATTTTCTAACACTCGGATTAGTCAATAAACTTTTGTACCAATACAAACCAGATAAGCATAGTATGCTGTCCAGGATTTTTAAGTTGGCTAGGAAAGGTTCTTACAGCGGACTACTAATAGGTTGAACGTTTTAAATAACTAAACTGATTATTTATGCTTTTTTTTACGTGACGCATCTGTATCACAGAAACAGTAACAACAGGCGATTTTTTTAAAATTTAATCGGCTAGATATTTCAATGTTAAACTTAATATTTATGGCAGTTTTAATTATATACTCTCGGATACCTTAACCGAGCCATCTTGCTTTTATTGATTTTTTAGGAGTACATTTACTTTTTTTTTTATTATAGACTAAAAATATCTATACTAATAAATAAAACTGGAGTTTTTGTTTGTAATATTAAAATAACCGCTTTTTACTGCATGCATATAAATGTATATACGGTACATATACCAAAATAACATTTTTTACAATTTTTGTCTGTCTGTTTGTTCAGGCTAATCTCTGAAACGGCTGGACCGATTTTGACGGGACTTTCACTGGCAGGTAGCTGATGTAATAAGGAGTAACTTAGGCTACTTCCAGTTCTACTAAATAACTTATTTGTTAAATTCCACTCGGGCGAATTCGCGGGAACAGCTCGTCTCAAATAAAACCACATTGCTTTAGTTAATGGTCAAGCGACTTTTGGTTTGCTGTACCGACTTCATTATTTCGATTTCGACTTCTTATTTTTTGTAAATTATTGCAATGACAAGAGTAACTAAGTACTAAGTCATAAGAGGAAACCAGTTCTTAACCAGCAGTAACTATTGTATACCTACTCTTAGGTATGCAGTAACTATATATAACCATTATGTAAAACCTGTCCAGAATGTGTAGTAGTATGTGCATCGTTTTCAATGTATCACAAGTTATAGATTGGTAACTTTAGAATGCTTTAAAAGTACCACGTTATACCCAATGATAATGTAGCAACCATTATCACCTCTAAATGATAAAGCATCTTTTGGAAACGGTAGCAGAAATAACGATGTAGAAAATGAATATATGAATAAATGATTTAGAATTCGAATTAGGACCCGAGGTAAATATACTTAGCCGATGGCGCTTAAAAAAGTAGGTAAAGTATAGTTTAGCGTGTCGCATTTTTATTTTATCTAGAATCTCGTTATTCAAATTTTTTACATTGATTATACACAAAATCTAAACAAAGGACAATCAGAGCTTCGCCGACTCTTAGGTATGACCTCCGATCTGGTGGAACATCCCTTTAACCAAAGAAAGTTGACTGCTATACAACTGTCCACTCAGACTTACTGACGCCAACTTGACATTCGTCTGTCTAATCCAACAAAATCGCAGCAGACTTAGCGACATTGACTGGTGTTCGACATTTATCCAATCATTCTTGCAGTACATCCCAGTGCAAGGATGTTAGTACGGAATCATTTAAGAAATGAGTAGGGTTTTATTGAAAATTACTGAGGAAATCGTGCCGGGGTTAGATAAATGTATATAGCTCACGATATTAACGGAACAATGATGAGTTGTTTTGCTTGCACAAATTATATATTTTATGCTGTACATACAGGGAATGAGAATACATTACTACGGGTATATCCGACGCACAATTGCATTCCCTTGGGTGTATGATTTAAACCTTATATAATTATGGATATTAGTTAAACAAAAAAATTTTCAAAGCTAGTCAATATAGCTTATTACTAAATGTAGGTCATCTCTGATGTTTCTCCGATAAACAGAAAGCGTTTAGGCTTCATTTGTTAAGTAATACAATATATAGTTTCGTGACACATAGAAATCAACAATTCTACAATATCAGTCAGGTTTTTTCAAGATAACATTATCCCCATCAATAATAAAGAATCAAGGTGCGCTGTAAAATATTGGAATAAAATTTTATGACAAAAGGTTACTTCGTAAGATTAACTTAGAAACAATTACGTTCCTAAATAAAAAAACATCCTTTATATTTAAAAACACATATATAACCATAATCAATATTTAACATTATAATTGATGGGTTGGACCACATACTCTTCATTTGAAAACATGTTTGTGACCTTTGGAATGGGAAGACCGCTTTTCACCTCATATAATTTATTGGTGGTCCAAATAAATAAATAAATATACTACATGAGTAATTAATGCAATCCGACCTAAACAATGTAAAAATAATTCAGCAGATCCCCAAGATTTAACTCATCGTAAAAGCAGGAGCCTCTCCACTTAACTTTATTAACCTTTTTGGGGACGCTTTGAAAGTATTCAAAAGTGTTTTATTGCGTGGCGCACTTACGCTCGAAGGAATCCGAATAAATACGAAAGGGCATCGAGATCCTTTTCTCGGAAGACGTTTCTCGCTTATTCTTTGGGGGTTGTTACCCCGGGTTAATACCGGCAGTGGAAGGCCGCGCGGGGCTCATCATTTGCATCCAAATAGCTCCTATAAATTCGCTACCCGAATTTTCACCATTCGCCTCACTCCTTGGGAGCAATTAAATACTTTTTTCGCCCAGAGCAACTCGCTACGTCGATTTTCTGGTGAAAGTAAATTCGGCTCAGATTGCAGTCAACATGCCTGGTGGCTGAATTTAGACGCTACAATCGCCAATACAAATATACAAGACGTCTTGCGTCTATTCGTAAAAACAATTCTATTACACTTTTTATTTGCTATAAAACTGGATTACAATTAGACTTGCCTGACTTTACGATAAATGGTCATCACTGCCCATGGACATCTCTACCACAACAAACGTCAGCGACAAATAGTAAAGCAACAAAAAAGAAGTACCAAAATCGTTTATTATAAGTGAAAAATATCATATATATGGTGTAATTAACCTTTAATCGACTAAATAATATAAATCAATAACATATAGGTACATTAACAAAACAATATTTATTACAGTAAAGGACAGTAAAGGATTTTAGCAGCAATTGTTTTCACAGAATAAGAAGCTGAAGAAGTCAAAGCTCCTTCATACCGCATTAATCGGTAGTTCTGAGAAATTTATGAGATATGTTATAAATTGGATTTCAAGTATTAGCCTCGAGTAAGAGGACATCATGATCAAAGAAAATTGCAAGATTAGAATTTTTCATAAATAAACATTTTGGTTTCGTAATATACTATTTTAGAAGCAACTACATTTGAGGTAATTATTGATTTATATTCTTTGTAATTTTTTTTTATCGTATTATTACATATGTATCCCCTAGCATTAAAGTAAAACATTTTTGCAATTTACTTCTAAATTTAGGTAATAATAACTTAAACTCTCATATAAAAGTAATAAAATTATATTAGCCGCAGTATACTACGTCTAGGAGGTTATAAGTTCAGTGAGAACGCAAGGATTTATGTGTCGCGGATAGCGGTCGCTGATGGCGCGTCGTTTGGAATCGAGCCAGCGAAGCGATCTTGTAATTCACTCGCGCGGAAGGAGATTAACAGGACATCTGGACCGCATTAATGTATTTCTAGCAATAAGTTATTTATAGATGGTTACTTTTCAAGATTTTCCAAAGCGGTCGTAGCCGGCTTGTGACAATCTTAAGTGATCGACTCAATTAAGCAAGTATGGGCGCGGCTTTTAGTTTAGATGGGTGACCGCCAGTGGTAAGTTTCCCTGAAGATGTCTGTGTTTCGAAGAGTATTTTAAGTATCAATCTTGGTTATTAAATCGCCTAAATCTTGGGTTAGCTACTAACCTTCCCCCAATCCTGACTGGAGCAGCGTGGTAAAAAGCCGTTCTAGGTCTCTTCAATTGGAGGAATAACGCAGATCACCGCTCTTGGGTTGTCGAATTGTGTGGAACGTCATGGTCATTTGTCGCTAAGATATAGTAGTGGAACATAAGAAACTTAGGAAGACTGTAGCATAGGCTGTAAAACTGTAGCATAACATCACAAGCTGTAAAGCCCTGTGAAATTGGTCCCCGAGACGTTACCCACAGGATTTTATGAGTATACAGGGGAGCATCGTTGCTTTGCACCTGAGATCCCGGAACCTTGCTGGTTACGCCAGTTTTCTCCCAAAGGTTACGGAACGTCTCTCACTAAGACCGAGTATCTTAAGAAGATTTCTCTCCGATAACAAACAATGGCCATTTTGAAGTTTCCATACGTCCAATCACAAATAAAATTCTTATGGGAAAACTTGAGTATATGTCTATCTGTCTGTCAGAGCGTTGTTCTTCAAATTGACTGGCAAAGTTTCATGGTCCGTCCAGTTCCAGTTACAAAACCAATATGCTACTCTGATCTTTAAAATTACAATAGGTAAAAAAGAACATTTATGGTGGAGAAAAATTCCCCACGCAAGTCCAACTGGGAATTCAATATTTTATATTGATATGAAAGCAAATTTACGTTCTATATGTACACATGTAATAAAATTATAATTGATAGCTTTCTGCACATGAAAGATATTATGAGAAAAACTATTATAAGCGGCCTTTATTAACGCAAAACAATAATTGTTAGAATTTTTTGTCTGTTTGATTGTGCGTTTGTGCGCACTAATCTCAGATACGGCTTAACTTATTTCGTTATGGTTTTCAACAATGTATTGCAGTAAACATCATCTTAATATTTAAGGTTCGTTTCATTACAAACCGTCCATAAACAAAAAAAATAAAAAGAGGAAAATCCAGTCCTAAAACAATGAGGGTGCTATTTCTAAGCATATGCGTAGTTTTTCTGAAGCGATATGAGAGAGGTTTGCTAGTATAATATATATTTAATGCTTTAAATATTATTATGGAACCCTTGACCCGAATATTTTATATGAATAGCTGATTGGCTCGTTCACTTAGGCGAGGCGCATGTGCACAATAAAAGCAAATTGCTCGGAACATGGTTGTCCATCTCCGCAATTCCGCAATAAATATTGCGAGGGTGAAAATAAAATTATAACTCAAGCATCATATTTCTGATTTATATATGTATATTTTCTCGTACGTTAGATTAAAAAGTTGGATTCAAGTTGAGCTGCAGATGCTGACAATGGATGATGTTTGGAGAGTTGTGTTATATACATGTGTGTATAATAAAAGCAAATTGATCGAAGCATGATGGTGGTCAAGCTTTACAAATCCAAATTAATAATACCGGGCCCAATCCGTATATATTAATTTCTAAGAACGATATTGGTATTCTCTGGTATCAATATAGCCTGTGGCGTTTCGACAACGCACCATTATTTTATGGCAACACCATTCGGGAGCATAATACTAAGTTTAAGCGTGGCAACATTCATTGGGCCGAGAGGGTAAAGGACTAACGCGCGAGAGAGGCGCTAGTCAGTCCCGATTCGGCCTTACTTTTGACTGTCCGAAACTGTGCACGTGTAGACGTAAGAAGAAATAATTGTAACGGCATAATGATGCTGGGTTTTTGGTTACCAACCGTAATAAACTGAGTTCCGTGTCGCTCATATCTTTTATTATTTGCTGGTGTGAGGACACCATCCAAAAATACCTAAAAGCCTAAAACATATTGTTTTACAATTTTGGTCAGTCTATTTAGTTGGCTGTACAATATGGAAACGAAGATATTTAGATGATATTAATCATATTTATAATCTTTATGTAAAACATTCATTATAAAATAATAATAATAATAGTTAAATATCCCAATGAGTCTCGTTGTTCACCGTACGTAAGAATTCACATAAATGCCCGATAAAGTACATTTTGGTGTTGTATTTTATTGTACAATTTTCTTCCTTAAGCCTGCTTTGGAAGTAAACCAGGTTAACCTACATCACTCCGTCAACGGCGGTTAATTTCAGAGACATTCGAGTGGTCGCTCTCCGAAAATATTGGAAGAAAGTATTAGTAGGAAATACACTAAATGAATCTCATTTGATACAGTTTCGTCCATTATTATATTTTGAGCAATTCATATTCTACGATTTCTGATAATTAAATCGTTTCATTTTATCTTATAACATTTATTTTTATTGTTTTTATTAAGAAAAAATTTAATAAATACAACACCCTTATGTTACCCTTAATTGAAAAGACGCAAATAACCAAATGCGTCCTATCAATCTCCAACACTTTTATGCTAAGTATAAAATATATATCTGTACTTACATTGCAAGGAGGAAAAAGCGTATTTGGCTATATCCGCCTTTTTACTTAAGTAACCAGAATAAAATTGATAATCCCTTGCTTAGGTAAAAAGTACGTATAATTATTTATTATCTTTTTATCTAAGGTTATAAGTTGAAAATATACAATGCAGTAATTTTCCTACTTACTATTACCTACATGTCTTAATTTGTTTTGGCAAAAAAATCATTTAATTTCAGTGTTGATACATGTTTTATTAATTTTTATAGACTTATTTTACTTACTTAACTCTATAGACTGACGTTTATTGTTAGTGAGAATACAGTTTCCAGTTGGTAATGAAAATGACGAATACTTAAATGTTGAAAAAATCATTAAAGGAAATATAAATAATAACAAAGCCCTTAGGTAAAAATAAATTCTAAACGTACCATGAAAGGATTAAATAACACGGAAAGTAATTGAAGACATCAACTTATGAAACAATGCATGGGTGAATATTAAAAAGATTCCCAAGGACGACATATTGAAAGAGCTGTTTACGATGGCGCAAAATAAACTAAGCATAGTGATCAAACGACTAAGAAACCAATGTTACCAATGCCTTGGAGAATTACAGGAGGAAACCTACATAGATACCTACATATCTCGTCTAGACGATAATAAATAAAATAACTACAATATTCCTTCTGAAGTAGTAATCAATGCAGAAATTATTACTGACTGTACAAAAATATGTAATACGTTCAACAACTTCTTATACACCATTGGCTTTGTTATAGTGAATAGTATTTCCCTACACTATCACAACCCAAATACTTACCCTTTCACACAATCAAAAATTGTTAAAATTATAGATAATTTGGATAATAATACTAGCTCTGGGATAGACAAAATAAATGATAAAACACTACAATATATAAAAAACTTAATAGTAGATGATTTGGCCGCCTGTATAAATAAATCTTTAGATAAGGATATTTTCCCGACAACGGAGTGAGATAGAAAAATATGAAAAAATATTCGCAGGAAAAAGACGATTTTGCTGATTTCGTTAATATAAAGATATAATTAAATTTCAGAAAATTACGCCGTATTGTAACGGCCTAGAATAATCCCCCCAATCCCATGCTGACAAAACAGGGTGTCGTAAGAGGTGACAGAAGTCAGCCTGCTTGGTGGTAGGGCTTCGCGTAAAGATTATATTATTAGTATTATTATTAAGTAATTAATATTATTACTGGTATTATTATCTTTCCGTGAAGCCTGTCCGGCTAGCTACCACCCTCCTGCTTGAGTCAGCCGCCAAAAGACTCGTCGTGTTCCGGTTGGGGGCTTGAGAGCCAGTTCGTTCTTTTTTACCTTCTTCTAATCTCCTGGTCGTCAACGCATCAGTGATACCATTGGTTTTGCTGATGTCCATGGGCGACGGTGACCACTTACCATCAGGTGACTCGTCTACTCGTTTGTCGCCTATTAACATAAAAAAAAGAAAAAAATGTTAGATGCGTAATTTGAACTATCGGAGTCAGATTTACTATTCCCGTTAGATATACGGTGGGGAAATTTTCCACAGACTTTTGTGAATAGTTCTTTGTAACAATATTTATTCTATTTGTTTTGTTTAAAGTTAAAGATCCAATGGATTATTTTACTTTTGATGGTGTCAATTTCAAGTGATTACCTACTTTAAGGTACAAAATGAAGAAGCTCTCACAGCCAAGCGGGGTTTGCTGGAAACACTGAATACTGTGCTACACTTGTTTGGTGTTACTCTGCTTTCTTTGAACAACACTGACTGTACATTTTAGCTTTAACGGTTTCTCGTGATTTTTCCGTTTTTACCGATATTTTAACCCAATAGCGAGACTGATCCACGTAATTGGGTCGAAATATTAGTAAAAAGCACAAAAATCAACAATGTTATCTGTACGTATCACACACAGTACAAACTAAGGTACGTAAACAACAAAACATTTTTTAAAACCAAATTAAATTGCCAAATAAGATTAATTTAATGTAAAACAATTAGATAATTTAATACAAAGTGTGGCCTCTGTTGTTCAAAACTTGTCGTCACCGATTATTCATAGAATCGATGAAATTGTTTAAGTTATCCGGCGGTAATAGCTTCCAATAAAATTCTATCTAATCCTTCAGCTATTACTCGTTGTTGTCACTGTGTCCAAGTCCTTTAAAAACGTCTCAGGACTATGTCCCATGCGTGCTCGATAGGGTTAAGGTTTGGCGATTGTGCAGCCCAGGCCACACCTGGATATTTCTCATTGCCAAGGACTCACTAGTTTACAAAACTGTATGCGCACGCGCATTGTCATGCATTAACGTGAAATTGGTGCCAAGGGTTTGTACAAATGGACGGACATAGAGCCTAAGAACATCCTCAACGTAATATTCAGTGTTCAAGTTTCCATTGATAAAAACGAGCCCAGTTCGTCTGTTCCTCTTAATATCCACCTATACCATAACTGTGTAGCCGCTGCATAGACGAACCACCTGGATAGACCTCAGTCTTTTTAGTATTTCCGGGACGACGGTAGACTTTACCCTTCTTGTACGAGGTCAAAACCTAAACCGAAGCTTATCACAAAATAAAATGTTATTCCATTGCTCCTGGTACATGGTGTATTTCCCACATCATTCATTTCGACGAGCGCAATTCCCGTGACGTATAGGTAGGCACCTGATTAAGCGTCGTGCTCGTATGCCGTATTCATTCAACACACTAATAACAACACCATTTCAGTTTTGTAATCTTAAACCTACATCTCGGGCGGTTAATATCGGCTGACGTCTTATAGTAAGTTGTAGTATCGGTCTTCCGAGTGATTGTACTCCTTCAAATTATTGTTAAAATTATAAAATTAAAACTAAATACCAAATATCAAGTACCAAAGAAAACAGGGCTGAATTCGAATAAATGCATTTGCTTTTAATTTTATGAAACAACAACACCATTCGAATTTTTTTTTATAACCAGCCTTTATATCTGGAACAATAATAGTTACATACTTACCTACCTTTAGTAAAAAAAGATATAAGAAATAATTTATATAATTTGTAGAGTTTGTAACATGATGCGTGTTGCTTAGACTTTTTATGAGTATATTATTATAAGGTCAAATTCATATAATCATTCTGTGGGGACACCTACTATGCGACACATACATACACACACATCCACATCCACATTCGTATCACCCCAGAGCACTTAAAATAAAATATAATTCGGAAGCAAAGCCAGCGGTGACCGTAGTATGCGGCCGGCGTGTGATGTCACGCAGGCACCGCTTACTCGGCGCGTACGCCGTCCGCTAAACCGGCTTGAGTTACTTCCAGAATAGTCCACGAATGACGCTCCGCCACGATACCTGTGCCGCTCGCATACGCACTTATAACCGTTGGCTATTCGAATTGTTTTCGCTACCGATCAGCTGCTGTCTCTGTGCCATTTTTTTTTTTCACTGTGCTGTTTAAACTTTTGCTTCCATTCTGTTTGTATTCTTCTGCCTGTAATATAGACCTGGTGCTAGTGTGTAGTGCGAATAAACACTTGAAACTTATTTCACGTAAGCTACGCTTCACTATACCTACACCTGCGCTAATATCTATAATTCTTTATAAAAAAAAGTCACAGTTATTAAGTTCCAAGAGAGTTGCTTAAAACTGTCAGCAGTCAATAGTCAATTGATTGAGAGAGTTTCAAATAGGGGTCTATTTGTCTAAAACAAGCTCAAACTTGAAGCCGTCTTATTAAAATGAAGACAAAGTTTATAAGAAGCTTGCGACAGTGCCTGCAATGTTTCCTATTGCCTTTGAAACTTCAAAATGTAGGGAAACCATACCTGCTATTTTGAATTTCTATGTTTTCGAATTCTCCTTTGATGAACGGCTGGGAAATGTGGGCACACTATTAATTTTTTTGGAAATTTAAATTATTTGCTATTGTATATTCAGGGATATTTTGAAGAAGCACTAGTAGAAGTAGTAGTAGTAGTAGCAGAAAAAATCTTACAATTGTCGATGAATGTTCGATGTTATAAATATCTTGTTTAACAGGTTAAATAAACTGTGAGCATCTCATCATTCGTCATATCTCATTCGTATGAGAAAGAAAAGTGATTTATTTCATAATTTTTGTGGTTTGAGTGACTAAATACAATAAGATGATACGATTACAAAGAGAAGGTGAAATACTAATAGGGCGTTTTGAAAATTTATTTTCTATGATTTTATTTAATACTAGCGGCCCGTCCGAATTTCGTTCGGGTTCAACAGTTCATTATTATATAGATACATTTGATATATATTCCATATTCACCCAGCATAATGAAACTTTCGAATGGTAAAAGAATTTTTCAAATTTTCGTTCTTGCCCTGTTTCCGGAGATTACTTTCCGCACATATACAAAATCACAAAATTCGCACTCCTCCTTCATAAAAGTGTGATAATCGTAAAACTAAATTTAGTGATTGGGCACCAACGGGTATTTATAAAAGTAGAATTAGACTTTTTGAACTTCATGCAGAAAAATCGACTTCAACAGACCCTGAATTTTTAAAACATGTTAGAATCTATTCAAAGATTTTAAATTGGTCTGTGCGAATGCTAAATCGATTAACTTCGCGAACAAAATTAAGACCTCTGCGAATAAAGTTAAAACTACCTGAGACGTTATTCAAAAGAAGACACGTAAAGTAAAATTAAATTAACATAGATTTGCTTTAAATGGCAATAAAGAAAATGTGACTTCCGACGACGCAGTTGCTGTCGTATTTGAGGATTTCTCGAAAATATCGCATAAAATTACAAAAAACTGAAATGCGAGCCCTCAGCTTGCTATGGCTATCATGAAATGATGTGTTAAGAATTGCCCCAATTTATTTAGCTTTAAAAACATCACTTATGATACAATTATAAAAAGTTTCAAATCTATCAAAATTAAGAACACAAGTGATCTCTGGGGTATTTTCAGTTATAATAGACCAATTATTTATTCCATTGCACCTCATTAAAGTATTATTTTTAATAAATGTATTGAAGATGGTAACTTCCCCAATGTAATGAAACATGCTAAAATAATTCCTCTTTTTAAAGCTGGTGATAAAAGTGACCTCACTAATTTTAGACCCATTTCCATCTTACCAGCCCTTGGTAAAATATTTGAAAAAATAATTTACAATCAGTTACTATCATATTTTTCAATAAAAATTATTTTACATTAACCAGTTTGGTTTTTCTAAAGGAAACAATACCACTGATGCAGGTATAGCACTCCTTAAATACATTTTTGATACTTGGGAGTGCAAGCAGGATGTTATTGGTATATTCTGTGACCTCTCAAAAGCATTCGGTTGCGTCGACCATAATATATTAATTAATAAACTTAGACATTTTTGTGTCTCCACACAATCAGTTAACCTAATAAAATCTTATCTTTCTACGCGTATTCAAAAAGTAGTTATTAATAGAAAAGAATCCCCAGGGGCAAACATTACCATGGATGTCCCCCAAGGATCAATATTAGGATCACTACTATTTTTAATATATATAGATGATCTTCCGTATTTCACTAGGGACTTGTGTGAAACTATATTGTTTGCTGATGACAACTACTTATTTTTTAATGTAGATAAGAGAAAACAATGTTTTGACGGTGTAAATAGTACTATTTCGCTACACTGGTTTACATGTAATGGTTTACATGTAACCTTGTGTTAAACGCTAAAAAACGAAATGTATTAAATTCACTTTAGCAAACGTTAGACAATTGCCAACTCATATTGTTTTAAATAAGGAAGTGTTTGAACTGGTAAATTCTACAACATTTCATGGAATCACTATAGACTCACGATTAAAATGGAGTCCTCATATTGAAATCTTGTCAAGGAAACTTAGCTCTGCTGCCTACGCTGTTAAGAAAATGAGGCTCCTAACGGACGTAGAAACAGCAAGATTAGTTTATTTTAGCTACTTTCACAGTATGTTGTCTTATGGTCTGTTGTTGTGGGGCTCAGCTGCAGATATTAAGTCGAATTTTATTTTACAGAAAAGAGCAGTACGCGCCATTTACAACCTCAGGCCTAGGGATTCCCTTAGAGATCTCTTTAAAGAAATTAATATATTAACTGTAGCATCAATAAATAATATAAAGGCTAAACTGATTGCTCCAAATTTCGGACTAAGCAAAACTGGTGGCTCTTTAATGGGTAGATGTGTAAATATTTATAATAAAATTCCATTACAATTGTAATTGTCAATTGACAGAAAGGCCATATTGTTAATTTAAAACTCACGTCAACGGCGTTCTTATGCGGAAAGGTTATTACAAAGTTGATGATTACTTTCAGGATAACACTGCTTGGATATGAGTTTAATACTTAGACAGTTTAAGTGCGTTCTGTAACTGTGAGTAGGAAAAAAAACTCCTCGGGAGTTTCTTGCCGCTTCTTTTTCCGGGACCACTCACGGTAGCGATTTGTTAAAGGGATGGTGTAGTTTGATGTTCAAAAAGTGTTTATAAAAACCCACTTCGAATAAAATTTCATTTCACTTCACTTAACTTCACTTCACTTCACTTCATTTCATTTCAAGACGAGAGTGAATAGGCTTTTATAAGTTAATGCGTTCAACATCTTTAGACTTCATCACCACTTACCATCAGGTGGTATTGTTGTGAAGCACTAATTTATGTAAAAAATAATTATAGGCCGACATTAAATCACCTTAAAAAGTTTTTTTAAGTCCATTATGTTAAAATAGACAAGACTAGATGGCGTATGTTAGATAATGAAGAATGTAGTAGCACGTTTAGGGAACAAGTTGTGAATAAACTGATAGAAATGAAGGATATGGAAGGAAAATCTGTGAATGAATGTTGGAATGAAATGGCGAATTGTATAAGGAGAGTCGCAAAAGAAGTTTTTGGAGAATCGAAAGGAAAAGGTTTGATAGATAGAGATACATGGTGGTGGAATGAACAAGTGCAGAAATGTCTGAAAGAAAAGAAAATAGCTTTTAAGGAATGGCAGGGCGTAGCAAATGTGAATGCTAGTTTGAAAGAAGAAAAAAAGGAAGTTTACAAGGAATGGAAGAGGAAAGCAAAGAAGGCGGTAGCAGTTGCCAGGGCTCAGGCACAAGAGAAGTTGTACCACTCTCTGGACAGTCCAAGAGGCCAAAAGGAACTCTACCGAATTACGAAAGAGAAAGAAAGACGATCGAGAGATATAACTCACATTAAATGTGTGAAAGATGGCTCAGGCAAGATTTTGTGCAAGGATGAGGAAATAAAAGAACGATGGAAGGTTTATTTTGAAAAACTTATGAATGAAGAGAATGACTGGAATGGTATGCTTCAAGAGGCACAAGTAAATAAGGACTTGGTAAGAGAAATTAGCATGGATGAGGTAATAAAGCAGTTGAAGGAATGAAAAATGGAAAGGCTATGGGCCTAGATGATATACCAGTTGAAGCATGGAAGGTTTTAAAAGGTGACGGATGTAAGTGGCTGACATTATTCTTCAATAAGCTGTTACATGAAGAAGTAATCCCACAAGATTGGTGCACTAGTTCGCTAGTGCCCATTTTCAAGAATAAAGGGGATGTACAGGATTGTAACAACTACAGAGGGATAAAGCTCATGTCACATAGTATGAAAGTGTGGGAAAAGGTGATAGATAAAAGATTGCGAGAAGAGAGTGAGATTACCCAAAATCAGTTTGGGTTTATGCCAGGTCGAGGGACAATGGACGCTACCTTTGCACTACGCCAATTGTGCGAGAAATACAGACGTGCTCATAAGAACGTGCACATGGTGTTCATTGATATTGAGAAAGCGTATGATAGGGTGCCTCGGGAAGTACTGTAGTGGGCCATGAAGAAGAAAGGGGTGCCTGGGAAGTATGTGGAGTTAATTCGTGCAATGTACAGGCATGCTTGTACATATGTCCGATCGTCTGCTGGCAACTCCGATCAGTTCAATGTGGCAGTAGGCTTGCACCAAGGGTCGTCTTTGAGTCCTTACCTCTTCTTGTTAATAATGGATGCTTTGACGTCGGACATACAGGAGGAGGCACCCTGGTGCATGTTATTTGCTGACGACATTGTTCTGGTTGGAGAAGATGGACCTGAGATTCAGAGCAGATTGGAGGATTGGCAACAGAAACTGGAGAATGTTGGCCTGAAAATGAGCAGAACCAAGACAGAGTACATGTTCTGCGATTTCGGCGGTCTCTCCAGTCCTGAAGCCATAGCGCTCGACAATGCGCTTCTTCCAGTTTGCTCCGACTTTCGGTATCTCGGTTCACTTGTACAATATTATGGCGAAATAGATCGAACAGATACGCACAGAATTAATGTAGGATGGATGAAATGGCGGCAGGTTACGGGGACAATTTGCGACCCCCGTATTCCCCTTAAACTTAAGGGGAAGATCTACAAGACCATGGTCAGACCTGCTGTCTTGTACGGATCAGAATATTGGGCCACAAAAGGGATGTATGAAAGACAACTGCATGCAGCTGAGATGAGAATGTTAAGAGGGATGTGTGGTATAACGCGAATGGATAGAGTAAGGACATAAGAGGAAGTATGAAAGTTGCACCGGTAACCGAAAAGCTACGCGGAAACCGGCTATCATGGTATGGTCATGTTATGCGGAGGAATGAAGAGCATGTTGTACGGAAGGTATTAAGTATGAACGTAGATAGCTATAGAGGTAGAGGAAGGCCAAAGAAGCGATGGATGGATTGTGTGAAGGATGATATGGCTAGAATGGAAGTTACTAGTGAGACGACGGCTGATAGAGAAGTATGGAAGAAAAGTACATGCTGCGCCGACCACAAATAAAATTGGGATAAGGGCAGGAGGCTGATGATGATGATGATATGTTCACATAATCCATCAAAAATCCATATGGACTGTTGTAAGGTTTCAAAGATAACGACATTTTGTTTTTATTCAAAGTATCTTGAGGTGATGTTTTACAGAACCTTCTGAGTTTATTAGAAACTCAACTTCCTTTGTTCAGCTACAATGTACGAGTATATTGAAATTTATATAGCAAGGCTATCTCGGGATCTTGGGATTATACATAAAGAGAGCATAGTTGATTCTCAGACGACTTTGTGTCCCTTTAGTAGATCAACGAGTTGGTTAGGTTCAGTGAACTTTTGATCCCACAAAATCCATTAGATTAGCTGCTTTGTAATAAACTATAAAATGTAAGTTAGGTTTATAATGTAAAAAATTCCAGACAAAAAGTTGCCATGTCACATTTCTATTTACCTTTTGAAAAAATGTGAAAAGTTTGTAAACAATCAAATTGTAGCAATATTCCATACTAATAATAAAATTGTTACAAGGCCAAATCTATTCATAAAAATGTTTTGGAAATATTTATACTACCTGCAATAAAATATTTACTTTGTTATCGATACAATCGTTATTTAATAGCCGAAAGACATTTTTTTGGAATTTTTATCTGTCTGTTCGACCTCATTTCATACTGAAACAATTATACTGATTTGGATTACACTTGGCATATTAGTAAATAACATTGTAATTCATAATCAAGAATATTATCTCGGGAAATAGGTATATTCCTCCGAAAAAGGTAACAAAAATAAAATATGAACATTCCATTAAGGGGGCAATAAAAAATATTTTGGCTGCCTGACTGCAGCTATTATAATTTCTAAACGTAAGGCGTAGGTTTTCTGAAGCGAAGCAAGGGCTAGTTATTGATCTAATATAAATCTAATCTACTGACATCAAAAAAACAAGTTATAAAACAATTATATTATATTATACAAATATAATCAGGTGCTCTCATTAAAACATACATTCGTAATAAATAGAACAATATAAATTGACGCATCACAAAGGTATTTTACATATTAGTTTTTAATTGAAAATGAATATTAATATTCAATATTATTTTTAATATTCAATTTCACATTATTATTATTTTTAACATATTCAATAATAAATTTTGCGATATCAATTTTACCACTCCTTAATATGGTTTCTTGGAAGTTTTATTACCTTTATAAAATTTAATATAAAAAAACATATGTACATACGAATATTTAATTACAATGCATACATATCAAATCATTTACTTAAAAAGAGTATTTGTACTTTGTATGCATGCATTGATGACAAAATTATTTTGCAATATTGTTATTAAATAAATATTATTTTTATAAATAACAATTAAGTATTCAATAAAAAAATATTTTTTTTCATCTACTACACTTTTGGTATCTGTACAATATAATAAGAAAGAGTTTTTTGGCTCAATTACGAGAACTACTTAATTCAAGTGAGACTTACATACCGAATCCAGTCAAATGGTTATAGGTCATACAAAGACCGAGTAAATTTTGGAGTTCTAAGACAATTGTGTGTTATTACACAGATAAAAATAACTATTGATTCGCCATTTCTCCTGAACGACATGGCCGTATAAATAAAATATACGCATAAGCGTATCAGCGATTTCGTAGTGAGTGGGATGTATGGTATAATGGGATACCTGTAGTGCCTGCTTGAGTTGTGCACTATTTACTGTAATACTGTGTATCTGTATAACGAAATTATAAAAAATAAAACAAATATTAACATTCATTTTGACAGCCTTTTAAGTTAAATTTAATAATCCTGACGTACCTTGTAATAATAATTTGATTGCATGAGTTAAATATATAAAAATTGATTCTAGAATAAAGGTAATACATACCATACCACTGTACTACATGGTACTAAGCAAGTACTATCGCAATTAAACTATGTGGTGTAGGACCGGCGAACTTCAAGAGGGAAGTCCTGAAACCATCGCTTCGTATGTTTATCATCAAGGTGCATCACGAGGCGTCCGACTAAGACTCAGGAATTGTTGTCACTCCTTATAGCCCCGATTGAATGAAAATACTAGTACTATTGATCGAAAATAAATTCGAACCCAACATTTCAATTGGCAATAGCTGATGATTTCAATCCCGGATGAAAATCGGATTGTCTTTGTTTACATTTTCAAAAACCATATATTTGAAATAACAGTCTCCAAATACAAATACAAATGTAGCCGTTACGATTTGTTGAAATGATTACTTTCTTTAGGTTCCTTAGAAACCACAGACTGTACAATAAATAGAACGTACAAGTTATAATTACCGCTGCCGGAAGTTATAAACGAGTGTAATGTCACGAATTTAATTTTGTACACGTGTAACAAACGAAACCGTGGGCAACAGACAGAAATTATTACCGTGATACAGCGAATCTTTACAATCCCAATGTGCTATGCGACGCGTTGACGGCTTATAGCTGGTTTTACTACACCGCACCGGAATATGTTTGAAACATTGTGTGTTTCAGTCTAGAATAACAGTGATACTTAACTTATGTGGTGCAAATTAAAGTGACTAATACAGAGCCCAGCGATTTCCAACAGATATGACCTATGGTCATAGCCTCGCCTCTTGTATAATTCTCGAGAAGGGGAAGCAAACTTGTACTTAAAGATATATAGAGTCCTCTAAAGCTCAAATTAATGTCGAATATTAGGAGGCGATTAAATTTTCGATAGTGTTTTGAACTATTTTTAGAAAATAATGTCTCACACATTATCACTACATTGTACCACCATCTGTTGTTTTCATCATCATTAATAATAAATCATCATTAATACTTTACAATCCTTCGAAATTTACCCATGCTTCCTGTTTACATTTTTTCTATAGAGTAAATCCAGCATAAATTAAATATGCTAGTGAGAATTCTGACAATTCTTCCTTTGTCCTTATTGAGTGATTCATCAATGATTAGACGGATTGTTTGAAACTAGAAAGTTCAATGTTCAAATCAAAAATTAGATATACTATCAATTTGCAAGAATGTTTGATTTCTATCTCTAAAGGGATAAACTAAGGTATATAAGGTATAAAGTAAGGAAGTAAATAATTCTTGCAGTTCAGTTCATAAGGTATCCACACATATAATAAAATTCTAATCGATCGATTTTTGTACATAAAAGATATGAGAAAACCCAAAAAAATATTGTTAGAATTTTTGTCTATTTGTCTGTGCAATTGTTGGCGTTAATCTCAGAAACGGCTTAAGCGATTTCATTATGTTTCTCATTAATTTTATAGTAAGTAATGTTCGTTTCATTTCAATCCGTCCATAAATAAAACCAGTGAGTACCACCATATACATTTTTTTATGTTAATAGCCGACAAACAAGCAGACAAGCCACCTAATGGTAAGTGGTCACCGTCGCCCATGGACGTCAGCAAGACCAAAGGTATCACTGACTCGTTGTCGGCCAGGAAATGAGAATAAGGTGAAAAAGAAAATACTGTCTCTCAATCCCCCAGTCGGAAAATGACGAGTCGTTTGGCAGCTGACTCAAGCAGGAGGATGGTAGCTGGCCAGGCAGGCTTCACGGAAAGATAATAATACCAGTAATAATATTAATAACTTAATAATAATACTGATAATATAATCCTTATATAAAGCTCTACCACCAAGTAGACTGGCTTCTGTCGCCTGTTACGACACCCTGTTTGTGTGTACCTTAAGGTAGTGGACTGTATTTTGCCGGTGGTGGTCACAATGAAACACAAATCGAAACTTTCGGCACTTCTATTGCACGCCTTTGAAAGACACGTTAAATTTTTAAGTTAAACAACCGAGAGCACAAACAATCTAACAGAAAGCAGGACAAGAAGAAATGTTGCCATATTTACAAAACTAAGGTATTAATATTGGGGATGCCAATACTGTTCTGCCAGTGTGGCATTGAGGTGAGTTTAGGCCACACCAGTACGGCCAAATACGGCGACATGAAAGTTATATCTTGTCGATGGTTCTATTTGTATTTCACAAGCTGTTCAGAATTGCTCAATATAAATATTATTTACGATTACAAGCTTTTGCACCATTACCCATCCTGTATTTCTCTATTTCTTTAACCAAGACTTCGTTCTCTAGAATAAATCGCGATAAGATTGTCCAGTTTCCTATACATACATGTAAATGTTCTGAATCTTAAAATTATTTTATACTATATATTATTTAAACAGAAAATGGATGCCATAGAAATATTATATCAGGAAAAACACAAATCTTGAACGTTATTTAATAAAATTCAGCAAATAATGGTACTTCCTTTTCATATGTGTTCTATGGATCAACGGGTGGGGGCACGTGACGCTGGAATATTGTAAAATTGTTATTCTGACCGAGTTGAAGGACTCGGACCGAATTACGAAAAAAATAATATCGGTACATTCTGTTAAACAAGCAAGTCTGTAACATTAACCCAATATCAATACAGAATCCTAAAGGTTACGATTTTACGACTTATTGTATGAGAAGTAGAAGAGTAGTGAGTGGTAGTTCGTGAACTCATATTCAGTCATAATATAATACGTAGCACGTACGTACATATCAGTGACCGTCACTGCTTTTAAAATTGATTCTCCGCGCATGGGATCCGGATTCGAATCCTATA
>PDGT01000021.1:3380259-3444276 GCA_003671415.1 Megathymus violae
ATACATATATCCTTATTGTGTTCTTAGAGATGTATGAACGTGTATGCTGGAATACAACATAAAATATAATGAGTTTAAAATCAAGCCCTACAAGGGAGCAGTTATGGATTTTTATTATGATGATGATTATGGCAGTGGTACTAGTATACCCTAATAGTTAACAAAAGTTCTCGGCTGCAGCAATCAGTATTCTTTCAGTACCTGAATAGTGGAGTTAGGAACCACAACACATTGAACAATTATCTACTCGACTTCAACAATGGCTTTCACTTACACCGACGTATATTATGACAGGTGAATGTTTCTTATTAATTATCACAGTCGATTTTAAGATCAAGTGAAAATGTCTCTGCAGAAAATATGCAACACATCCTCATGACTGTATGGAAAATCTTTTACTGCTAAAACTGTTGTCCTCCTGGAATACTATGTCAAAATCAATCAAACATTTGAAACTACTTCTCTTTCAAACATCAAGTTCGAGGTCTGTATCCACTCTTGATTGAGAAATTCCTTCGAGATCTTCAACCATCTCTAAGTTAGAAACTATTTCAGATCGATACTGATTTGAAATATAGTGTAGTCTAAGTTCGAGAGCACACTTATGTATAATTCGTAATCGAAGCCTAGTTTAGACAACTTGGTGGTAGGGCTTCGCGTAAGGATTATATTATCAGTATTATTATTAAATCATTAATATTATTACTGGTATTTTTATCTTTCTTTGAAGCCTGCCTGGCTATCTGCCACCCTCCTGCTTGAATTAGCCGTCAAACGACTTGTCGTGTTCCGGCTGGGGGCTTCAGTTATATATTTCTTACCTTCTTCTCATTTCCTGGCCGACGATGCATCAGTGATACCGTTTGTTTTGCTGATGCCCATGGGTGACGGTGACCACTTACCATCAGGTTGCTCGTCTACTCGTTTGTCGGCTATTAACTTAAAAAAATAAAAAAAACCACAGTCCTATAAAAATTTCATAAGCATTTGCGTAGAGATTATGCAAATTATGAAAATAAAATTCTATTTATAAGTACATAGAAACTTCAATTTGCCCTATTGGTATAACTTGAATTGATAGCTGCTTTTACATATATGTATTTTTATTACTATTCGAAAAGAGCTAGTTTATTCTTCTACACAGGGAGCAAATAGCTCTTCGAGCTGCAGGGAGGAAAAGTGATTTGAATTTGGACTGTGGATATTTTTAGTAAAAGCCCCAATCACCAAAAAGATCACTCACGAACTTTATATGGACAAGTAACAGACTAAATGATAAAGTAAAGCGCGAGAGTCAAAAAAAGCAAGTTAAAATATAAAAAGCGCGCGAAATGCATTTCGCCTTAATTCTTAACTGTTTACTCGGATATATTGTCGATAATTCCATTTTAACTTTGTTTTATAAAAAATGAATGTGTCAAGTACAAGTAGTGAGAATGAAATATGAACAGTATCATATTAATGCTAGAGAACGTTGTATCGGACATTAAAAATGTGATACAAAGTACCTACAAAATCCCGTGAAAATATATGAAAGCATATGATAAGTTCATCCATTGGAAAATTACAAGAAGAACAAAATCTTCTTCGGAAAATTTGTGTTTGACCTATTTTCATGATTTAGCCAAATCTATACAACCTAAAACTCTTTGGAGTATTTACCCTATGCTCAAACCCACAGTTAGTATCAACAACGACATTAAAATTGATACATATTCAAAATTATTAGCTTATCTGAAACGACAATCCAAAGGACCTAAACCGAAGAAATCCAAGGTGTTTTCTTTGCAGAATGTTAAAGGTTTTTTAAATGACACTCCCGATCAAATCTTTCTCCTGACAAAAGTAAATATTTACCTACATAACATTTTAGTTACTCGTTTCATAAAATATCATCTTATTCGAACTATAATATTATGAAAAGAAATATTAAAATTATTTCATATTTTATACACTAGACAATCCTCTACGTTTACAATGTGCTGTAATTTCGAGTAACTTCAAACGTAGGCATACCGTAAGTATTTTACAAAGTCGTCAAAATCTTCTTCGCTCGAGTTTCCTCAACTGAAGCACGAGTGAGCTAGTAATGAATGTTACATGAGCTTTGAATTGAGAAGGGATGAGTAGACATTTGCACGTTGCTACGTACTTTTCACAACATAAGCGGAAGAAGCATGTTACGAAATCTAGGAGTTTAACTTAGTTACACAACATACATTTACTCGTATATGCGTAAAGTAAGGCCGAAGTGAAAGAAATCGGAGGCAGTCAGAGGGTTGCCGTAAAAAGTAAAAAATTTTAACTGTATTTTGAATTTTTAAACTGTTTGTAATATTAAAAATTAAAATTTCATAATTTTTTAATTAAAATTATTAACATTAATCTGATTTTCAATATCAAACTAAATAATCATAAAACTAATCTTGATATTAATGTTGAAAATATAAACAAGTGCTTAGTTTTTGAATTTTTTTGTCAATCATTTTTGTATGTATATACAAATATTAAAATATTTATTACTCACTGTTGTACTGCACGATGATCTGGCAATTAAATAGTGAAATTAAAATATTAATCAAATTAAAACATAATTTAAGAAACGGTGCAAAGTATACATACATTTATATACGTAAATAAACAAATAAATAATAATAAACGATTACACACTCACACCCCCGCACTAGGATTCCCTGTGTTGCGGGTGGCATGGACATACACAATTATCACATCACAAACACCCATGACCCGAGAACAAACATTTATCTGTCACATAAATATCTGCCCCGGCCGGGAATCGAACCCGGGACCCCACGCTCGGCAGGCAGGGTCTCTACCAACTGGGCTACGGGGTCGTCAATGGGTCCAATCTCCGCTTTTAACAAAAATTTAAACCTTCTTCCGTAACACAGGATACTACAAGGTATCCTTAAGAATGTGTGGTTAGATTTTAAGTAGCTTTAGATTCTCAAATTATTGTTAAATTAAAAAAAAAATTACCGTAAACCTTATTAGGTTCCAATTTTGCAGGTTCCCTATTTACCCTGCCATTCTTATTTACTCCGTTTTACCGCTACCTTAAACATTAGCATGTTGCTGACGCGACCTTAAGATTTTCCCCTACCGAAAATCGTATAACACGCCTATAGAAGTTTTAATTTCAAAAAAACGAGACCATGCAATAACTTTTATGAACGAAAGCCAAATTACTTCTATAAATAGTATTATAGTACAATATATTGTGTCTGTATCTATACAAAGTCGACTGCCAATTGAACGCTATCAAGCGTCATTAATAAAGCGATTAAGTTCGAATCAAAGACGCAAAAATAAATCCATATTATAAATGTATCCCGAATTATTTTACATTTCCTGGGGAAATTGTATATTTTCGGATATTCATATAATAATTTTTTCCTCTAAGGCTATAGATTATGGACTTTTATATTTCATTTCTTTTTTAATTAAAAACTCACTGGTTACCGAATGGAAACGGAATTTTTTATATAAATCTTTGTAGATAACATTTTATATAATAAATACCAAAAAGCACAAGTATAGATATTATATACTAAATTAACTAAAGGTACGAAATGTAAATAATAAGAAATAAAATACTCCAAGGTTGGATTAATTTTCAATGCTTAATCTCCGTGGTTATGTATGCTTAATATCAAAGTAAATATTAAAGTGTTATGATTAATTTTATTGCATTTGTAAAGATTAAATTTAGAATTAGAATTGAAACTTCCAATGTTTTATGTCTCATTATAAAATTTTCATTGGCACTTTACCTTATATTTTCAAATAACTTTGGGTATTCTAAACAATAAAATGTCTAAATAACACAAACTGGTATACCGGTAATGCAATTTTTGTTTGGTTCGATCTCCTGCCGCGACACTTATTCATGTGACAGATAAATGTTTGTTCTTGGTTATTAGGTTGTTTGTAAAGTGTGCATAATGTTTCCGCGTCATGATTTAGTGAATCCCAGTATGGAGATGCGAGTCTGCGGGAATATTTATTGTCATATTTTATAACAAATTAAAGTAATTATAATTTACAGATATATGAGTCAAAAAAGTAACTTTGGTGAATAGTTAATTACGATGTGAATATAATAAATGGAAAGTCGATTTCGGATATAATAAAATTATTATTAGTACTTTCGTAAAATAAATGTTCTAAAATACAGTATAGACAAGTCACATAAAATTTTAACATTAAAATATTATCTTTTTTTAAATTTACGCTCTGTACACATTTAACACGTCAGCTTGAGAATACTGTCATGAAGCAACATTCTACATTTATTTGCTTGCGCTAATTGTATATCTGTGTATATTATACGAAATGCAAAATACTTAATTTGAAAATAATTATGCTTTTCACTTCACAGTATCCAGACACCAACTGCACAAAGACTAGCATACATGTTAAGATGTAGGGTAACTATACTACTCTATGGTAATGTTACTAATACTAGTCATATCAAGAGGTGACGTAACATGGACGACATGACAATTTCAAGTTTTGGTCCTAGGAAATTATACACATATACAGTATATAATTTGTCAACTAGGACGTTGGTTTTTGATTTTATAATTATTGTTTTTATGACATACTTTTACTTAATACTAAGATAAAATTAAAGGTCATTCTTAGCACAGGTAAATTTCTTAATTATCGACTCAATTCATGTTAAAAAAACTTTTAAATATTAGCTTAAAAGGATTTTCGAATGACCATGTCATACGAGTATATTTTTAAAAAATTCAAATAATCCTACACAATAATAATGTTTAACTTGAAAAATATTTGCTATTGTAGGTACCTTTAAACCGTGAATTACAAAAAAGGTAAATGCGTTATATTTATAAACTTAAATTCTTCTGAGCTTTCTAGGAAATCCTTTTGTTTACCAACGCAGTATTATTTCGCATGAAATAGCCTTGTTAAACACTTCCGTGAATATCTGACTTTGCTTCGCTTTTTGGCAATCTGCATAGAGCGCTTCATGAAACAGCTTAAATTACAACGGCTTTGAAGATGAATTCAAGCAGGAATGCAACAATCTTTCATTTACCGTCGTATTTTATTATTCAGACTAAATTCCGTATGTTATGGTTAGAAATAATATTTTTATAACAGTAAAACTATTTCATTTCTCATCGGTCAGAAACGTCGGTAATAGATTTCAAGGTATAAGAATGCTGTAAACCCATAAACAACCTATTGCGGGAGCCTAGGATAAACTCTATAATCCTAAGATACTGCTCGAGCTCTTACTAATAAAAGTCAGTAGCTAAATTCTTATACCACATGAATGACGTGAATTAACAACTGTTATTTAGCAATAGCAACCACAACCGGAGGATTCTTTTCGCTACATACGATTACCCATTCAAGTAGAAGTGGCGCCCAACTTAGTCTTAGCCGGTCGTTCATCCCTTCTTTTATTCGGCTTTTGACGGATTCTGGGTTTGGCACATTCGCAATTGGATAAATTGTATAAACGGACCAATGTCCTCAACATCCGCCCCTGCGGTTTATTTTTGCCGCTAGCGGTTTCCCACAAGGTCGTTCATGCCTTCGTTCATTCAACATTCAGTAGATTCAAGATTGTATAAAATAAAATTGGTTAGATTTGATACACGGATTTCCATTATAATATAGATCCTATTTAGCGCATCAGTTAGGATTTTGATATGACGTACGTATGCAAGCCCTAAAAATGTAAAAATATAAAAGGAAACTATATTGATTCCAAAACGGGTCATTTTTTATAAACATAAATATATTTATGTAGTCTATAAAAATCTCAACAGCGTGATTCAGAAATTGAGATTATTGAGACGTTTCTGAATAACGCTGTACATCCATGGATATGATAAATATTTACGATCGGATAGTTCATCGGAACGTTTTTCAAATTTTTATATTAAAAATGAAGAATAATACATCTACAAACTATTATACACGTTAGCTACTTGAAATACGTATATACGATGTTTATAATACGGTTAAGTATGGAGAAATATAGCAGAAACCTTATGTTACTTGAACAAAGCGAGTGCTCGCGACTAAGCGCTTGCATTAGTGCTTCTAAAATTTTGCAACAGAATTTCGAAAGCCTTACGTCAGGTAATGTGATATTAAGGATTTCTTCTGAAAAATGACGTATAAAATCACAAAAACCTTAAATGTGAGCCCTCGACTTGCTATGGCCAACATGAAATCAAGTGGTAGGAAATGTGTCAATTCATTTAACTTTAAACACATCATTTGTGATATATTTCTAAAAAACTATCAAATCAAACTGTATTGTTTACTAATGACACCTCCCATACTCTTTAAACATGATAAAAAAAAATAATGTTTTGACGATGTAATTTATAATAATTTTGCAAGTAATTTATATGAAATATCCTTATATTAAACGTTAAAAAACTAAATGTATTAATTTCACGTTACCAAATGTAAGACAAGTGCCAACTCATATTGTTATAAATAAGGATGTGCTTCAACTAGTAATTTCTACCACATTTCTTAGCATTGCTATACACTGCGATTAAAATGATGTCCTATTGAAAATTTATTAAGGAGACTTAGCTTTGCTCCTTAAGTGAAAAAAGTGAAGCTCTTAACTGACGTATAAACAGCAAGATTAGTTTATTTTAGCTACTTTCACAGTGTGATATTTGATGATCTGTTGTAAGTCTACGAAATTAATAGGGAAAAATTGCGGATATATTGCCAGCATTTAATAATACCCAAATAAAGAAATTTCACATTTATGGACCTATTTTTAAAATTGTTTTAGTTCGAGAATTTTCATTAATTGAAGGTTATTTATAAATTTTTTTTCGCTAAATACGATAATATAGATATTTCATTTAATGTCAACAGTTTTGTTAAAATCAATCAAATAATAAGTACTTAGGTATATCATTGTTCAATGAATTAATAACTCCAACACTCTCAAATATAAAATTATGTACGATAAACATAAAATATTATTCGTTGTATAAGGATCAAGTCAGCAATATTTATAATAACGCGATACTGACATAACGTATGTATTTACTTCTGGCTCTCATCAAGGGGCTTTCTCCATGTCAGTCTTCCTCCGGTATACTGTCTCAGCCCTAAACTAAATTATTTACAGCTTATCGAAGAAGCCTCATTTGCTCGAAATCGGAACCACTATCATCATATAACTCAGACAATAAATACAAGTTTAAACTAACTTAAACATTAACATTATATTTTAACGGCGTAATTCATGTAATTGGACTATTTTATCTGTATAAATTTAAAAACAAAGTCCTTAGCCGTTAGTTACAATATTATTTATCGATTTATATTTTAGATGTGTTTTGCAAACAATTCTTTAATCCCGAATGTTTGTTATATATTCTCGTGTGCCATTGACTTGCGTGAACACAGGAAGTGTTGAAGTGACGTTACAGTAAACATTTCACGGTAAACAGGGAAACAGGTAGGGAGAATCGTATTTACGACAAAAAATGATGGTGAAAATGGATAAAACATCACATGTTTACTTTTACAATTAAGAATTCCGAATTATTATTGACGTATAAGGATTGAAACAGAGCATGAAGCGGTTGAAGTGTATATCAAGGTGATGGTAAATCTCGCAGAATACCATAACTATTTTACAATTTTATAACGTCTAAAGATCAACTTTAATTCTAAAAATTTATGGTTCAATAAATTAATTCTAGGTGAATTAAATTTTCGGAAAGTCATAAAAACATCACAACATTCATAACATATTTGCTTCATAAAATGGGATCACTAAATTCCCACCAACATTATGCTACAAAGTCTCGCAAATGTAGAGATCAAAATAATAGAGATTCCTCGTCTTGATAAATACCACACTAAATACCATCTGATATATCGTTAAACACCTAGTTAAATTATGGCTAAGCAAAGTTATAGGCAAGCGGGATGATTTATATCGCTCGGGTTACCCGCAGGGAGCGATAGTGCGCGGTATGTTAACATCCCTATATGTCAGGCTGAAAGTTGTGTTGCCTTATTTACGATGCTGCAAATGTTATTACTTGACTTACGTTTGGACTCCTATGTTAATAAAATTAAAGCTATAAAAGACTATATACAACACTAAGTTAATTGAAATAGTAAGTGACTAAAGCTGTTTCTTGTTTCTCCTTGTTAGTTTTTTCTTCCTAGAAATGCTCTTGGTGTAAACAAAGAAAACAATCGTAATTTTAATACAAATTTAGAATTGTTGCATTATTAAAATTTTCGTTTATAATTTAAAAACAAAATCTTGTTTGATGACAATGAAATGCGTTTTGTACATAATACAAAGTCATAATCTTAAATGATTAAAATTGAAAATGAGGAATAATTGCCCCCGTTCTAAGTTACATACCTGTACTCCAAAATGCTTGTATCCGCAGTTGCTTATAATCAAGGCACCTTGTTATTACAATACTTTCATCATTTACTTACCCGACCGGATGACCGAGAACTATAAAATATTGGTCTACTCTTGGCTTCAAAGGATTAACATACATTTAGAAAATAATTTTACCACGATATCCAGTGACATAACTCTTCATCAATCATCTCTTTACAACGCACACGAGAGGAAAAGAATTTTTAAAACCGTTTGCGTAACTCCAGAATTTATTGAGAAAATATGAACGCACATTTTCGTATTGAATGGAATCCTAATGGTTTCAGTGGTTCCAGACACAATTTTGCATTTTACGACTTATCTGAGCTTTGAACATTTTAGGAAAAGTATTTTTTTCGGAGAAATATCATCTGTACGAAAAACAATTTCATACGTTTTTAGTATAAGATGGGTTTATTAGTTATTATAATAACTTTTATCCAAAATTTAAAGCTTTTGCAAATAGAGTGAAATATTTGTGTTAGTAGTTTCTTTCTTCTCATTTCTTGGCCGACAACGCATCAGTGATACTTTTGATTCTGCTAATATCCATGGGCGACGGTGACCACTTACCATCGGGTGGCTCGTCTGCTCGTTTGTCGGCTATTAACACAAATAAGTTTTGTTCGATTTTTTTATGTTTTATGCCTTAGTAATATATTTTATAACTACCATCTTTTGAGCAGTATAAATAGAATAAAAATACAAATGACTTGTACTGCACAATAAGCAAGTATAAAAAATACAGTTTTAGAACGAATAATTTAAGAGGTAAGCAAAAGTCGGTCTGCGGTCTTAACATCCATAGAGAAGAGACAATAAAAGGTCATGGGTGCACCAACCACAATAAATATAACAACATGTTATATGTATGGTTATTAATTATTACTATGTAAACTTTATACGATATACATATATATACGATATACGAGACATACAATTTGCCTGTCTAAAAATGTTGCACATAGAGTACGATTATTATACGTACATAGTAGTATAAATCGAAAGTAAGACTGAGAATGATCCTCCAACGCCCAAGTCCACCTGTCGTTTCCATTATGATACTTGTCCAACTATACTTTATACCCTAGCAAAGTTTTCAATTAACAAGTTAGACAATATTTATTAGTTTGTTTATCGGGTCATACATGTTTGTAATGTCATGTTTGTGTATGTCCATGCCACCCGCAACACAGGGAGTTCTAATGCGGGGGTGTGAGTGTGTAAACGTTAAAATATGTTAACGTTAAACTGAAGTATACCATGAGCTTCATTCCGTTCAGTACAAAAGGAGACAATATCTTACCAGTGGAATAGATATGAATATAATTCGATTTTTACTTCAAAACAATTCATATATTTGCACACGAACCTCAACTTAAATTAAAACGCGATTCGCTTTCCATGTGTCGTACAAATGACCATTCCATTGACCAATGCATCAATGAAAGGGTTTGTTGAGTTAAGGATTTGGAGCCAGCGGCCGAATTAATAAATGCACACTCCAGATATTTACAGCACATGGATACCAATAACGACTTTGATCAACAAACTGGATTGTTGTATAATTACCACTACACAGTTCCAGGTTTCTACATTTATGAGGAGACAATCAGTGTAATAAGGCTACTAATAAGATACAGGTGATAAAAAAGTGCATAGTTAGCAATCAATAAAATATCGCTATTTCAAGGCCAGTAAAATACTATCAATCCTCAAACTACATTTGATTTTCTGATTAGGTTGCGTACTCGTAAAACACAAAAAATAATGTAAGGGATTAGGACAAAAATCACAGAAAAATAATATTTGTTTCTGAAATATATGTATTACGTTATTATCTAGTGTTGGTCGGACCCGCCTAAACAAACTCGCCGACATTAAGTAAACTAACTAAACAGACCCTCAGAGAATTTAGCCATAAAGAAAACTTCCCAAACTCTTGTTGGCTGTATTCGTTGAAAAGTTAAGAGAAACAATGGAAACGTTTGTTAATAAAACCTTTGTATTATTATATGTCATGGTAATAATCGTAAGATATTTCCTAGTGAAGAATAATTTGATCGAACGACATTCAAAAAAACTTTGAAGGAAAAAAGTATTTATAAAGCAAATAGAATTAGATTCCTGTTTGAGGTTAGTAGATAGTAATAGATTTGTCTCTGTAGTCCGGGACCAGAATAGGGCTACGGTATCCCCTGCCTGTCATAAGAGGCGA
This sequence comes from Megathymus violae, assembly GCA_003671415.1. Classification (NCBI taxonomy): domain Eukaryota; kingdom Metazoa; phylum Arthropoda; class Insecta; order Lepidoptera; family Hesperiidae; genus Megathymus; species Megathymus violae. The sequence goes on from PDGT01000021.1 coordinate 3,390,936, forward strand.
CTAAAAGGGGGCTTCCGGGGTCGTGGGCAGCTAGGGTGGGAGCCTGAACCGTCCTGCAAACGACCCCGGGAAGGACGTCGGTATGTGTGGCCGCATACCGGCGTAACACCAGAAATTCGGGGATGATCGTCCGCTCATCCTGAGCAGAGCCCGACGGGGTAGGCGCTCATAGGACTTCGGTCGTGTTCCGATGGAGATCCCGGAGTCCTCTCTTAGCGCCGAGGAAGGCCACGGAGGGGGGGAGGTTAATGCAGTAAAAATCCCACATAACCCGGCGTCGCTTTCACGGCACCGGGTGTACCTTTTGAAGGTTTCCCCCTCGTCAACAAGAAAAAAAAAGATTAGTAGTAGATTTATTATTTCCGAAGTATGAGGCGGGTCGTTTTTTATGTCAATTGGCTGACAATCGAGCAGACGTGCAAGCCAATGGTATGTAATCCCCGCAGCCCATGGACATCTTGTAAAACTAAACGTAACACCGACGCATGGTCGGCCACAAAATAAATGGGGAAACTGCTTGATAAATAACTTTATGACTTTATTACCGAAACACGTCAATCCAACCAAATATTTTTGTTACTGTTTCTAACCCAACCTCTGTAACCAGATTGTAGGTTTTATGAGATTTCTTTCACTAAAATCTTTCATGTTTAAACACATTGGTTGTTAATGTAGTGACTAAGTGGTTACTTATTATTATAATTATATTCATAGGAAGCATATTACGATGACAAATGTAAATAATGTAAGAAGATGTGCCCTTAAAATTTTTGTTTAATTTTAATACTGAAAATTAATACATTTTAAACCACTGCTATATTTAAGCTTTCATTCAATATTTCTAAACTCTGTTGCTGTACCAAAATTAAATCTCAATTATATATTCACAATCATGATTTATCTTTTCTAATATTGTAAAGAGAGAATGAGAATTTCGTGAATTTGCCTGAAGGGTACTCTCCGGAAACACGGCACCTATATGAAAAATTATTTTACCGTTTGAAAGGGAGGAATAATGGATTTGAAGGATTATTCCGGATGGACGTAGACTATTTAGTATAAAATAAATTCTCTGTCTCTCTGTCTGAATGAGATAAGAAAACTACGGCACGGATTTTCATACGGTTTTTACTAATAGAAAATCAATTCACTAGGAAAGTTTAAGTGCATGACATAAAAAAACTTATAAATAACATTCGTCACATACAGAATATGTTAACCATAATGGTCTATAGATTATTTTCTGTGACATGTCGTTACATGATTTGGATATAAATAGCTAAGATCTTATGAAGTGTACAAATTCATATTATAAAGTCACAATAACCATTATCACTAGTCGGAAAAGAAAGCATAAATACTACTACAAATACTTCAAGGAGTTATGGATCCAATGTCGTATTCAGCGAAACGAGCATACCACCTGGTTTCGTTTACGTTACAAGTTTCCCGAAGGGAAGCAAGGGCGGGTAACCGGTTTCTTATAAGGTCGAGAAACATAACGCTTGCAATTTCTTAGAACTTTATCAATAATGAACCTGAATTAAAAAAGCAAAATATTTAACGATTATTTTAACCACTACTTATTATCGTTTAGAATTTAATAAGCAATATTACACTTAACAATTGGAGGTAACCGTAGTGAAAACGTAGTTATAATAGTCAAAACTGAATCCCGGAAAGTGTACTGAACCTCAAAGTTCGGAAATATTGGTTTTCACTCCATCTCAAACTTTGCGTGTAACACGAGTAACATTTCATTACAAGCCGGCCATTGGACAGCTGAAGGGTGCTGACAAGAGTAATATAGCCAGTTCAGGTTTTATGGGCTCGGTAAATCACCGTACAGACCCGAACTCTACCGAATGCGGCCGAGTATAACGCCCTTGTCTCAGTTTGACCGTATGCACTTTGAGTCAATATGAACAGCGAAATAAAAGCAAGATTTTTATAGTTCCATTAGTTATTACCTTAGGATATTATCTTTTTTGTGTTAACAATCGGCAAACGAAAAGTCAGTCCGTGTGTTAAATCATATTCGCTGAATTTTTTTTTATTCTTAAGCTTTGTTTTAAAACTAATAAAATCTCTCATATATATGTCCCCAATCATGATTTATCTATTCTAATATTATAATGAAAGAATGTAAATTTAGTACAAAACTGCCAAGGAATTAAATTGCAACAATTTATAAAGTAATTATGCACACCCATTTTTATCAATACAGTTACTTAAACCTATATAACTAATAAGTAAACACTTCCGCACTACAATTCCACTTATCGCAAATTCAAGCAAACATTATTTGTTAATTGTAAACTACCAAAAATGAACGGAGTATAAATAGGGAAACATGGAACCAAAACTAAACATTAAACAAAACCAAACACCCTTACGGGAAATCTTGTAGAAGAAATCATTAAGAACTTACGAAAGGTTATTCTAGTAAAGAAAAATGTGTAGTCTAAATCTGATTGCAACTAGCACTTTTATTATCTTAGAACAATTTCAATGCCAGTAATACTTCACCTAGCACCTGTCCTTGTCTATCAACTCTCCGTTCTGCAGTGTAACAAGTGCCCATAACACCTTCCTCGTTGACCCGAGGATTACCGATAGAGGGCGAACATTAAAAGGGTTTGATTTATAGCCAAACTTGGCACATTGTCGCCGTCTGTTGCTCGAGTACTGCGAAGCAGTTTATTAAGTGTAAGGTGGACTGGACGCCGTGAACACGTTTCAACATAGTTTTGCTAGAAGTTTTCCATGCTTGGAACGTAGTTAATAATTAAGAAGCTCCAGTATTTTTGTGCCAAAAAAAAATAAAAAAAATAATATAACTTTTCAAGTATGCAATTTACTGTTGGCACTGAAATTTCAAATCTTTACCACACATCCCGTACGTATAGAGATAAATATAATTCGAATAAATACTGATATATTAAGTATTAAGTACCTGTATATTCAGCTTCAGCCACGGTAGCAATGGATCCCCAATTGATTTTGTCAAAATAACTATACTATAATTTATAATATAACATCACATATATGTATATTGATAAGAATATCGTGGCTATTTATAATATGACTTTGTAGAGTAAATAACATCTTACATATTTATTTCCGAATAATCAAACATGTCAAAGACCAATATGACAAAAATCATATTTTCAGGAAAAGTGTAATTTTAAAATAAAGGTTTTTAGTTTTATATCTTAGAAAAAAATCTACAAATTAGACCATATTTTAAGTCAACTCACCGTCGATTATAAATTATTTACTATGATAGAGGGATTTATTACTCATTCGCGATATATATTACATCGATATATTGACATAGTTGCTAGAATTGTGGTAAAAAGGTTTAATTACAATGAAACGGAGAAATTCATAGATGGATGACATTCGGCACTAAAACATTAGTCTGTCTACCTTGTTTGTTTGTTTTCGTTTTTCAAAAATATTATACGACCCAATGAAAAATTCGAAAAATGGAGCACGTCCCAATAAGTCAATATTCATGTCAAAAACATTAGGGAAAAAGAATGAATAAAGTTTTGTTACTACAATTAGCTAATTTATATGCTGTGTAACAGCGCATCCGAACACGCATCAGTTGAAAATTACAAACAAAATAGAGCCTTTTCTCGTTCATTCATTTAAGCTGAGCGTTTTTTTACAAAGCTTGCGTTTATTTATAGCAAAAAAAAGTGTTCGAATACATTGACTATGTAATTCATGTAAATTTGCGATAATCCTAAATTTATAACAAACAATTATACATCTATAAATCATTTCTGATTTAGTTTTTTAACTCTTTAACCATACAAAATCCATATATGTATATGCTCTTGAAATAACCGTTTTATAATAAAAGAAATATTAATAAATGTTAGGTAACTTCATCAATAGCAACGACACCAAGTTTATGTATCTGTATTTAATCATGGCAAATTGAGAGCCACATTTCTAAACTAAAATTATCTGTGCAGGGCCATCTTAGGATATGCCTTATTGAAAAATAATAATTGAATAACTTGCTAAATTCATTATACCCTAAAAACCACTACCAATCCCCATAATTTATAGAAAAATATTAAAAATAACCCCTTTATCATAGTACAGCCATGTAATGTGTAGGAAGGAATGTCATGTGACTCGAAGAATGCTGAGAATGGAAGTTGATGGATACAACGGAAGGGGAAGACCGAAGAAAAGGTGGATAGACTGTGTGGAAGACGATCCATATCGTTAGATTAAGGATGTGAGCACTGAAATGACAAAAAATACAGATATATGGGAGAAAAGGTGTGCCCACCCCAAGTGATTGCGATGAGGGCCAGAAAATAATGAATATTAAAAATAACATTGCATTATCTTTCAGAATATCTGCGTTGCAAACTTTCAGAAGCATGCCGAATACCTCATTTGTATGCTAGCAATTCGAACGGAGAGACTAAGATACACAGGGTGAATAAATCAATTTTGTTGAGAATAAATAAAAACTTAATTTAGTGAAAGAAAGATTCCAATTTAAAAATGTCGAGGGTAACTCTTAGAAGGTAACTAGAAGTAGAAAATCATTGGGATTTGTTTTTCGTGCATGCGAATATTTTGGCCTTTCGGGACTCTCGTGAGGTCGAAGGTTCTGGGCACGGGCCTCGTGTAACCATAGGTAAATCTATCTGGTACCTATGTAATAAAACACAATATATCACATGTATGTACATATAAATATAAAAGAGATGGACCGACCATCTGGTGAAGGTCGCGGGTAGCCACTGGTTGAGGGCAGCGCAGGACCGATGGTTGTGGAGATCCTTGAGGGAGGCCTATGCCCAGCAGTGGGCTTTGTCCGGCTAAGATGATGATGATGATGAAGTACATATAAGTTTTACTGCCTTAAATGCATTACTAGTTTGTGTCTCTCATCGCTCTTGGCTTTCTCAATATAATAAAAAATATATGCTGTATTTAAATTTGTTTAGGGACAACTTGAAAAATCAAAAGCTATTCGCTGTTTGTACGAATAAACAAACACAGTCTGAAACGGGATAGCATTTTCTATTTGTGCAATTGTTTTATTTGAAATGAATTTTGTTAGCGAATGCTCTTCAATTGGTTATCGGTCAACAGCAACTACAAAGGTAGGCTACTTGTTTTTTTTGCGTCGAATCAAACTGGATTAACTCTGTTTTTGTGACAGCAATCAAGCGCTACGGCTACGTAAACTCCAATTTTTCCGACAGGGTGTTAAGTTTGTTTAAATTTAAACAATCCTACAGCACATATATTTTACAACGACCTCTTAATGGTTTCGTTGTAAATAAAATTGTAGTGAGTGTAATCAGAACAAAACAAAATTTCTTTTATCCTAACTAAATGCTGATCTAAATCAGGCAGGTGCGCTAAACAAAATTTGCATTGCAAATTTTCTAATTCCTCTTAGATTAATTTCTGAATCTTAAATCAAACTTAATTCATTTGTTAAGGACTCTCATTTTATTATTCTAATGAACGTTGTAGATTAATTTTAATATATAATATTTTACTTTGTTTCAACATACAATTATGTATTATTAATATAGATTATTATAATATATTAGGTACCGATATTTTATTGATGTTTCAATGTTGACTTTTAGGAGTAAATAATTTGATGAAAAATTAAGACTCCAATAGTGTTTGGTTGAGTAGTGTGTGAAAAAAATAATCGGCACATGAACACAAACAAAAGAGAAATGAAAATGAAAACAAAAGAGAAAAGAGAAATGAAATGAAAACAAAAGAGATGTGGTGTCGCGGGACACCAGGTAGGAACGAAGTTCCTTCGGCTAATGTAGAATCGACACAATTTGCAAAAAAAAAATCATGCTCAATTTTATGTACGTTTTCTTGATTTTTCTCTTAAATTTTGCTGATTAGTTTTTAAGTACAGGAAAGTATTTAGGAAATTCAGTATTTTAGGAAATAATAAATTACGTAAAATAAAAAAAAATCGTAATTCAAATTATCAACTAAAATAACAAAATATTATTATTATAAGTAATTCTTATTAATCAGTCTCGTCATTAAATTCTATTGCTGAAACTATTGGCTGGAGAAAGAGAAAGGTATTATACACTGCTCGCTTGTGTATACGACTGTCGCGCCTGCGCACGTCTCATTTAACGGTTTTATTTCACGGACTTTTTCTTACGGTTTTACTATCACATTTTTTTAGTTCGGTCGCGCAGCAAAATCCCTATCACCTCCAAGCCTGCCGTATGGAACTTCGTTCCAAAAAGTAAATGGAAACCTTCTTGCAGAAAATACGAGTATACCAACATCCATTTACAAGTTATACTAGTAACCTTCGCTTGAAGAAATGTCCTGTTTACTTTTAGAAATAGCACCCTCATCTAATATATCATCATTAATTTTTAAGGCACTTAATAAATATTTTTTGCACACTCAATATATCAACGAAAATTAAAATATGTATGAGAAATTTGTGAAAGGGACCTATTTATTCCTAATCTGGAATTTCTTGGGGCAAATTTAGTGCGTACCTAAATAATAATACCTAAATAATATTTGTCAATATATCAATTTTCTTTTGTCAATACAATAGCAGCATGAAAACAGAACTTCGATATTAACTTATATTTTCTAGTCCTTTGGAAACGGTCCTATTTCTTGAGATGAATGAATGAAGACTTTATTATCCATCAGGGCGTGCGTGTTCGGTAGAACTCCAATTACGGTACTACAATATTTCAGCAGGAAACCTATTCTCGTATTCGCATGGCCGTGGCAGAAAAGAACGCAAAAAGCAGCTAGTAGGAAAGTGTCACGAATTAAGGTTGTATTGATGGATCCTTAGATTTTGTAGCTCATCTGTGAGTTTAGAATAATCAAGAACTATTAATCGCATGCATTTGCATGGAATAAGATTGGGCTTAGTTGATAAATATTACTTATACATTCATTCATTCACCGACCCAAAGTGAAAGGCCTGTTTAGGACTTGTATAAATTAAACTTAATTTCTGAAGATTTTAAAATCATTAGCTGGTCATTTTTGATGAAGAGAATTTGAATAAATAACTCTCAAAAGATCATATCGAAATCCGAAAAATTCACCAAATTTCACTAAAAATCCACGCCTGATCTTAGTATGTATGTAACTACCAGTGTATAATCTAAATTTACACACTTGTAATAAGATTATAACTCATCGTTACATTTTTGTCTAATGTATTGCAGTAAGGATCACTTAATATTTAAAGTTAATTTCATTGCAGTCCGTCCATAAATATAAAAGTTATAAATTAATATATTTCTTATATATAGAGTGACAGAAACCCAGTCTTAAACGATGCAGGTGCTATTTCTAAGCGTAAGGTTTAATTATTCTGAAGCGAAGCGAGGGCGGTGTGTTATTTTTAATAAAATTATTTTGAACATACATCAAGGATATCATTTCAATACCCTTGGAAATATCAAAAATAGCCATGTTCCGAGTTTAAATATCACTAAATTGCTATTCAATGTGTTCAAATGCTATACGCTTACAGAATACAGTAGACATTATTTATGCTTCCAGCTGACGTTATAAATAAATAACTAAATTATGTGTATACCATGAATGTACTCGTAATTACGAGTAAGTTTTAGGTGTAACTGAAATTCGCTTTAGAAATATCAGCCTTTGAAAAGTTTGACCTGTCGCATGAAATCGTATTTCACTAATTTTGAATGAGAATTTTGGACTCTATCAACCTAACAAATTAATATTAACGGCAGTAAATAATGTAAAATAGTCAACCTCTTGAGATTAATCTGAAGTTTCAACTTTAATGGAGGAAAGTTTAGCAATTTTGGTTTTGCTCAATAATGGGTTTTTGGTGAAATGAAGAGCTTCGCTTCGCTTACGATTTGGACAATTGCGAACACTCAATATTGCGTTACAGAGGACGCGGGCGTCGGTAATGGCGTTATAAGTTTGGAGTTTGATGTCCTTTCTGGCGCGTTGCTTGTGTTCATTTGCCAAACCCGTTTGGACGAAAAGAGTTTCAGAAAACTTTGACTATTTGTATGCTAAAATCTTGTTACAACCAAATAGTGTTATACTCATTTAGACACATCCATTGTATTTTATACAACTATGAATGCAAAGATGTTTTATAAGCTTTATAAGAGTAATTAATGTCCGAGAAAGTTCTATTTACTACTACTATCTACAAAGTTTAAAATCAGTTTGCAAAATTGATATTTGCTCACTACCCTCATAGTTCTGACTTAGAATCTCTCACTATACACAGTAACTCAGTTATAAAATATTTCATTTCTTTTTGAAAGTTGAAACTCTGCACTCGTTTGCTCTCTTATGCAACAATTATCAACAACCTTCAAAGCCTACAGTGCTATACGGCTCGGGTACATCTATTAAATCTTTGTACATTCCTTTGTTTGTTAACCAACATACACAACAACAGGTATATGTTGGTTGCTACATATGTTGTGAAACCTATGAAAAGATGAAAAGAGCCTCGTATACTCCAAAGTATTTACTTTTAAGTATGGACAGCGAATTTCATGGTCAACTTATAATAATATGAGGCATGAACCAAGATATCAAATTACGTTTTCAAATCACAAGATTTTTGTTTTCAACTTCATAAAAACTTCCTCACGCTGTTCAAATATACTTGGCTGTTATTTCAAAAATAAAAGAGAAGGTATATATCATAAACTACGGTACATCAACCAACTAGCATGTACTAGAAAAGGTATTACTCCTCTGACTCGACTTTCGCTCTGAGTTAGTAATACAGTAGTTCGCATAAAACAACACTAGCATCGCAATTTTTAAATACTTTACTTACACTAATAGTCCGCGCCAAATTCATACGGGTTGAACAATAACGCTAATTTACACATAATATAGCTTATGTCTTTTTGGAATAATATAATTTTAAATGGTAAAATAATTTTTCAAGACGGTGCCGCAGTTTCGGATGTCATTACCCTCCGCATACACACAGACTCACAAAATTCGCACTCAAATTCAAATTCAAAATCATTTAATCATTTAGGTATTCTGTAGATATCTAAATTAACGTATTTTTTTGATTCCACTACCGTTTCGAAAAGGTGCTTTAACATTGAGGAGAAGAAACGACGAAAGAAACTCCTAAACTCTCTCTAAACTAAACTAAACCATATGTATCTTAGTAGTTATTACGAGGACGGAGATACATACTAAACGTTTAGTATAAAGCAAAGCAAATATCATCTTGACTCTAGCTAATTTATATGTGCATATAGATGATATACGAATATAATAGCCTATATAGCCTGTGACCATCGGGAATTTTTTTTAGATACTTTAGATAGATAGATAGATAGACTTTCAGATAGTTAACAATTTTTTAAACTGATGGCGTGGTTTCACAATTGTAAACAATATAGATATAGATATATTAAAATGGTATAAATAAAATGAACATAACTAATTTCTATTTAGGTACTATTGGAATTATAATCTGTGATCATTAAAAGACGAAAGCTCGACCTAACAAAGGATTTTTTGAGAAGAAAAATTACTTAGCTTTAAATAGGCTGTCGAATACTTCCAATTATCCGTCGATAATTAAGCTTTCAGGGTGTGAATCTAAAATCATTTTCATATCTGTAGAGATCGCGTCGACCGTACTAATGGCTCCCTTATTAAATTGGGACCAGTAATTGCATCAAGTACTATTATTTCGCGTGCCATTCGGTCCCTCAATTATGTTGGCATGCCTCGAGGTATAAAGGTATGTCGAGGTATGAATATTCGCAGTTCAGAGTATCAATTTTTTATACAACTAACATTACCGTATTCCACTACCCTCGTATATTATGCCATTTCATATTTATATTTCTTGGAGAACACTCCCAGTCAATGCCTCCCTGTTAAAAATCGCTCTACCTCTTCAAATCCGGCAAATCTCTTTTAAGGTCGGAGTTTAAAAACTTGTAATTTATAACGTAATTTCTAGCATTCTAATAAAGGCAAAAACTCGATAAGCTCAGTAGTTAGATACGTGATCGCTAGTGGAGTTAAAATTTCAATTGATCCCCTTTCCCGTATGCGTTTTGCCATGGGTAACAGTTGTCCTTGCATGTCTTCTTACCATTCCAGACTGAAGCAACTTGGGGATGTACGCCCGACGCCTCCAGAGACCTATGCATGGATTGGCATAGATAAATAATAGGTTTATTGAAGTAAAATAAAATATTCATATTTTTTTAATAAGTACTTTTAATTTATTTTCCGCTATCGTCGAAAGTAGTCCGCTAAATAAGGCCTCTAAGCATTGAGTTCTCCGCATTTATAAAATTAGTATAAAATAAATAAATAAAAGTACGAACATTGACATGACAGGCACGTGCTCGCCAGCTACCTCATTATGATGACACTCCATTGACGTTTATTATAACTCTTATAACAGAGAAACATTTGAACTGTAATGTAATTAAAACAGCTATTTATGTAAAGAAAAATTGATCTTCTAAAAATCTCACTTCGAGCTTTTTATAGTACTGATCAGGATAAATGTATATTACTTTTGCCTAAAAAAATTAAATTATTTTTTGTTGCAAAGATAATCCTAGCTAATGTAATTCCACTAATGGATTAGATTTAAATTATATCTGATCAGATTACCACTGCTTCGTTGGGATTTCTCATAATTGGTTATATTGGTCGGCCCGGTTAATAATGGGTTCAACATAAATTTTATTATGCATAATAACGATAAATAAGAATGCCTCGGCGCTAGTATCACTAAATATTGTAAAACAAAGTTTCTATCTCTCTGAAGGTGACAATCTTAAAAATATTAACAAACATATATTATTCGGTTTTTACCGATAGAGAGCGATTCAAGAAAAAAGTTTGAAGTGAATAAAGTAGATAGGAGAAAATTATAAAACACCTGATAAAAATAAGTAACTATTTTTCGGATACAATTACTATTTCAGAACGTAGGGTCAAGTTTTCCAAAGCGAAGCGTGATCGGGGTATTAATTAGATCTTGTTCAATCTTTGTTCAAATTGGGTCTGGGTTGTTTGTGAAATGATAATTGTGTGCTGTTACTTAGATTATATATGTTTGAACATAGTAAATTTCCATTTACTTTTAAAGTACAAAGCATATTTTGCTTCCTAAAAGAAGCCATTTTAAAGATAATCAAAGAACCTCCGCTCTGAAGACTTCGCGATGTAAATTCTAAGCCGCTAAATAAACGACGCTCTTTGTATACGTCAGAATACATTGCACACATGGCTTAGGTATTTTCAGAACGAATCCGTAAAACCACTAAGTAAGTCTAAACATTTAAGAATCCATTTGCAATATATCAGTCCTTGTAATGGTTGATAGTTAAGGATCAAGACATATAAAAATAAATTAAAAACGATTTTCCGCATCAAAACGTAAATAAATATGAGTGTAATGTATAAAGGTAAATCACATCAGTTCTCGAATAGATTATCAATAATATACCTAATATTAATTTAAACGGAGTATAAAATTCTTCCAAATAATTATAGGCTACTTTTACTGTTAGCTATACATAATTTAAACACTAAATTGACACATTAATAAAACGATAAAACATAAATAGTACTTACTGCATTAGTGCAAAGTTGCTCTCGTCAATTCCATTCCCAAAAAGCACAATTTTAGTGACTCAGCCAATGGCAGGTCCATAGCGATAACCTTTTTACTTTCAAAGATAATTAAGTAAAATATTAATAAACAACTTCTGAGATATTTGGAGAATCACAATCTGGTCAGCGATCGCCAACATGGCTTACACCTAGACTGGTTCGCTGGTGACCTTCCAGTTTATCTCACACACCGGTGGACTCAAATCCTAAAAATCAATGGGGAGGCATCAGCAACCAGCCAGCATGTGGCTAAGAGTTTAGCTCAAGTCTGGCAACCTGCCCAACTCGCCGAGCTTCCACAGTATGGTCTCCTTGAAAGATTTTGCAATTGGGTAGCCAGCTTTCTGTTTGAGTAACATATTAAAGCCGTAGTGGACGGTTGCTGCTCAGAAATGAATCTTATTAATGCTAGTCTTTTTCAAGGACTATCTCCCACACTGTTCATTCTGTATATCATTGACATCTTACAGCAACCAGTACTACACGGATGACAGTATGGGGGATGCACTTTACATTGTTCTAGATATCTTTCAGTCACAATCATACCAAAATTAAAATGCTGTCTGAAGTCGAAAACTATCCAGAGCAGATTTCAGAATAGGATCAACTAAATTCAGTTGAACTCAAACACAAGCAGCACAATTTTACGCATATACCGCTAAGAAAATTTCATTTATCACGGCACCTCATGTATAATGGATAACGCTCGCCGTAAGCAAAAGTGACAGAATTCTACGTGTTGACATCTCGAATACCTCGAATCGAAGTACCGGGATCAAGTAGAAGCTAAAGCTCAGCTAGCTTCTAAAAAGCTTAACGTCCTAAACAGGGCGAAGTGGTACTTTACTACGAGTCATACCGAAAAAAAGACTTCATCTAAATATCAATCATCAATTAATTAAAATTGTCCGGCTCGTTGTACAGATTTAGTAACACGGCTCAGAGACAAAATTACGTTTGTAAGTTATTTTAATAAGTGACTTAATACTAATTAGTCTGGATTAAATGAATTTTATTCTAAAGACTATATCGTTATATTTATAAAATATGATGAGTACTTTATATATACAAAAAAATTACATATTTGACTCTGAAACTGCAGATCACTGCCGTTATAAGAGTTTTGTGATCTGAATAATAAAAGTATCAATATATTAGCAGACGGTGGTATAGCCTTTCCTGAAGCTGCCGTGGATTGTGAGAAAGGATAAGAGAGTAGACTCTTTGTAGGACGAATCAATTGGACATGCGCGAGTGAGGCGCCCGTAAATTCACACAAGATTTCCATGACATACGCCGAATGAATGACGAGAAGATCTTAATAGGAATCTCATGTAAAACAAAACCATTGCGGTAAAACTGGGTATCTTTTAGAATTATTAGATTTTACTCGCAATTTGTAATTACGAAAATACTGTAACTGTATAAAATTATATTCAACAGTATTTACGAACAGAGAAATTGTTCCGATACTTTACCAGAGTTCAGCCCATTCATTACGTCGATCAATTCGTAACACCTGCGTCCAAAACGCGTGTGAAATTCAATATACTCATAAGAGATTAATTGGAAATATTACCTATTCTAACTGACTGGCGTTCTTATCCTCAAACGTTGTGGTTATAACTTCAAAGCATATGCTGCTATGTTGCACATTGACTTCAGGAATTTTGAGCATTATGATAAAAAAAATCGCTACAATCTGTTTTGTGGAAAGGAAACAAAGGAAACGTCAATCGTACGAGTATATTCCACTCATCACAACCTACCCGCCACATTCTATACATTAGTTTTGTATTTACCTAAATACTGTTATAAATATTATTCCACGCACCAAATACAATATACATTAATTGGTCCATTTTGCTTAAAGACCACAAAATGTCGTCAATACTATTTAGCTGAAGTAACTACTATAAGAATGCAAATATTAATTAAAACAATCATTTGAAGAACGCAGAAGATCGTTGAAGTTAAATTAAGTTAATCGTTTAAAAAACGCCAAAGATTGTCAAAAAAATTCTTTGTAGAAGTGCGCCGGCTTAAGTGTTTGAAGAGTGCAGAAGATCATAAATTTTTATTGGACTCATCCAAATCACTTGCTCCAATAAAGCAATTATAGCTCTACAGTATAATTACATCGTCAACGATCGATCGAGTTTTTAACCTACACTGGTAATGTTTGGAAGACGGCACAACTAAATGATTTTGAGCTGGATTTGAACTTACAAATACTTACTAAATATTATAATATAAGAGGCCTAACATTAGTTGTACAAGTCATAAGAACCTAGGGTAGGGTTTTATTAGCTTCTCCATAAAACATCCATAAATAGCATTTTTAATTCGTGAACACCTGTGAGTCCGTCTTCTTGGTTTATTGCAAACTAAATCAAAATTGTATATGAATATGCTCTCTTTAAATTAGAACAGCAAAAATGACATTTAATTTATGAATGAATTTTAACATTTCCTTATTATATGACCACATTATTGTCCCGTAGGCTACGACACTGCCTGCCGAGCCATGGATCCCGAGTTTAATCACCACAGATAACCGTTCATTCTCAGGTTATTATTAATGTATGTCCATGTCTCCCATAACACGAGGCATTCCAGTGCGAGTTTAATAGGTGCGAATTGTTTTTACTATCATTCCACAGGATTATATGCTATAATATCTAAGGAACCCATATTAAAAATGTAATTAAAGAACCATGAAACAGGGTCTCAATTTCCAGGCGCTTTTTACTTAGCGAACGGTTCGTACCACCTCTTAGTCGCGTGATTCAATTACCGACACAAAGACACTGACATTACGTAATGGACCTACATTAACTCTGTTTGACAAAGTTTTATTTAGTTTAGTATCATATAGATATGGGGAAATGGCATAATATAAAAGCCAGGAAAATTCATACAGCACTTATGTACGTATGAAAGGCTAATTCACAGGTATCCGTATTGTTAATATATCAATTATATTTCTAATTTAACTTCTAAACTTTACCTTTCAATTTGTTTCTTGTTTACGGTTGTCATTGGATCATCGAATTCAACAAACAGACAAGTGCGTGATTCTACAACGTTTGTTTATTCATCCCATGTAGAGAATTGTAGACATTCATTTAATTTTGTGTTTAAGTAACATTTTTATTTAAATTACTATTTAATACTTCAATTTCAAAACATTCCAACAGAAATATAAATTTAATATGAATTGCAAAATGAACACTGTGTGTGTTAGTATCCCGTAACAATACTCAATATTCTTAACGAATCAATAACTCTATTGGATGAACAAAGTTGCAATCTTATGTAACATAAGAATATAATAAAGTTAGACAACAAAACATTTAATAATACATAGTTTAAAATATACAAGTTATATAAAAAAAAAGTTAATTCCTACTAAAGCCAAAAAAAAATTATTTGAGTATATTCATTTATATCCTACAAAATATCTTATATAAGATATTTTTTTCTCCCATACGACACTACAATTAATTGATTAAATTTAATTTCTGAATTAATATTTAAAAAACTATATTAACATCATGTCATCCACTACAAGTTGAACAAATGCATTTGAATTTTAGTGGATGAACAAAAAGGTATTTTATCAGCAATTGAAAATGTGAACAAGATATATAAATATAAGAAGAGTGTAACCTTATAGTAGGAATTTAATGATATAATATATACAATATAACCCTTCTACCCCTTCCCCCTAAAGGCTGAAATTAGAGAAGGGAACATTTTGAGCAAAAACCAAAAGAGATTTCCTTACCCATGCCAGAAAAAAAGCTCTACTAAAATCCTGTTGCGTAAGTAACGAAAACATACTTTTTTTTTTTTTAACGCTGGGAAATGCATTTACGCATCCCGCCGCGGCGAGGCGGCGGGTATATGGGACTCGCTGGTACGTCCGCTACGTGCCAGAATACCCACTAAAACCCAGCGGGGCCCTCATCGTCTTCATGGGGCGCCACGGGATCGCCCGCGCATACAACCGTGACGCCCCGACGGTTGGCCCGCCTAAGCGGGCCGCCTTCGCCTAGAGCGCTCTCGGGCACCGTGAGCGCTCTACTGCCCCCGCATGTTCCCGTCCGCTGCGCCCTCCGCTCAACAGAGGGACACCCGGAGGAACCTACTCCGTGGGCCGCTCTTAGTCTGGTCCTTCACCCTGCGACTTCCGGTATGAGTAACTCTGCCGTATAGCCTCAGGGATCACTAGGACACGCAAGCCCCCCCACCACGACAAGGTGGCGTCCCCCGGGGGGGAACGAAAACATACCTAAATATACTATACGGAACCCCATTTAACATATGTGATCCGAAATTCATCGGTTTTATTTTTTTAATATTAAAATTTTACTGGTCTGTGTACATAACCTTTTTACATTTGAGTCTCTTAACTTAAGTACGTACCTATAAATTGATTCCGTAGATGGCCAGCGGTCGCTCGGCCGCTCGGTCCATTTACTGCACTCCAGAATGAGTACAGACGAGGCTTATCCCTGCAAATGCATTGCTTTTACCTCTAATTACATTGTAAGTTGCGAGGGTAAGTATACTTTTTATTTGATTAAAATTGAAACTCCACCGTGAGGTCAGTATTTTTTACTCAATTAGCATTTGTATTTCGTGCAGCAAAGTTTAATTTATTCATAATTTGACTAAATGCGATTATCTGTGTAAGGCCGTTGAAGTCCGTAGAAAGTTCATCTCTTCAAAGTGAAACTTGAAGGTAAATAAATAAAAAACAAGTAAGAATATATATATATATATATATATATATATATACATATATATATAAATATGCGAAAATTAATTTTTGGGTTGACTCCAAGAAAATACAACTTGTTCACTTATTATTTTATTTATTTTTAACCAACTTTATTATAATTTTCACTCGTTACTCCGCACATTCTTCTTTCGTCTTTTTTACCTCTCCCTCTGCCCTACTCACTGTTTCGTCCTCTCAGTTTCTCATCAATCTGTTCCATTTCACGCTATCACACCTTTCATGCAACGTTTGATTACTATCGATTCGATATATATACATAATAATAATATACACTAATAGTAGGATACATAGGTCACACTAAAAGTTTCCGGAATTGGCCACTTACATAAACAATATTTAAAAAGTTATTACGATATTTAAAAATGGAACTCTTTAGCCGTAGATTACGAGTTGTTTCATCAGATTGTCAATTGTTTTCACAGTGTGGCGTCATTTTAAAAATTGCGTGATTACAATAAAATGGATTTAACTCGGGAAAATTTTCGTTGCGTGATTTTTTATGATTTTAAATGTAATTTGACAGCACAGCAGAGCCTCATTCTGCTTCAGCCTGGTTTTGACGAACAAGCACCATGCAAGACAACTATTTATAGCTGGTTTGCAGAATTCAAACGCGGTCGTGTCAATTCCCATGATGAAATTCGTGAAGGTCGTCCGTGCACCGCTGTGAACCACCAAAACATTGATGCTGTGCGCCGTATGATCGAAACAGACAGACCTATCATGATATCCAGACACATTTGGACATAGGAATGAGTCAAATACAGTTAACCGTACACAAACATTTGGGTGTGAGAAAGCTGTGTTCTCGATGGATCCCACACAATTTGACTAATGCTCAAAAAACGAACCGCATCACTTGGTGCCATGTTATAATTGTCAGATACAACTTCAAATTTGGTGTGGGACATAGTAACAGGCGACGAAACATGGATATATAACTAAAACAAAACAGCACTCGAGCGTATGAGTCTTTCGAGATGAGCCAAAACCAACCAAACTAGCACACGTGAAAAGTGCCTCAAAACGGATCATTGCTTCTTTTTTAATAAAACTGGACACGTGGCGACTGTTGCTTTAGAAAATCGTCGTACTGTAAATAGTAACTGGTACACGACCATTTCCTTACCGGAAATTATTGACAAATTCCGTGAAAATAACGGTAAGCGCCGTATCATCTTGCACCACGATAATGCAAGTTCACACACGGCCAGGCATACAAATGAGTTTTTGAAGGCGAAAAACGTACAACTTATGAATCATCCAGTAAGTATACAGTCCTGACCTGGCGCCATGTGACTTTTTCTGTTCCCAAAAATCAAGGACCAATTACGCTCAATGGTTTTCATCACCAGAAGAGGCTGTCGAAGAGTATGAAAAACATGTATCTGACGTCACCACGGAGGAGTGGCACAAATGTTTTCAAAATTGGTTGAATGATATGAAAAAGTGCATTGACGCAAAGGGAGAATATTTTGAGAAACAATAAATTCATTTTTGACCATTACTAGTATTTTTTTTTATTGATTCCGGCAACTTTTAGTGCGCCCCACGTAATAGTAGGAAATTAATAATCTACTGCTGGTATTGTCCAAATAACGGTTTTCGCAATATTAATTGTACAATATGGTTACAACTTATTACCATATGGGGCAATAACTATTAAATCAAAACAAGCGTGCCATATGGCGATGGTTCGGATAGGAACTAATTTTTATCAAAGGTTTTGTTATGAATCAATTTGATAAATTATAAGATCAAGTTCAAATCAAAAGCAGGATCGTAATTAAAACCAATTTTCTTTGAAATTCAATTGTCATTATAAAATATTTGGATCCCTAATCACTACAGAACATAAAATCAAATTTCTGTCTGTCTATTGGAATGCGATAGACACATAACTTACGGCATAAATTTTCATTTTGTTTTTCCCAATAGATATATCAATCTCGTAATATGAGAATGGTTTAAAAATATAGGGCAGAAACGATAAGATGATAAGAGAGCGATAAGACACATCATTAAGAGGAATAACAACCTCTACAGATGCAGTTGTTATAACCATGCTCAACCACCCCAATTTGTCAAGCGCTACCATAGTTTTGGGGACATTCTCAGCAATATATGGTTGGGGTTCCTAGCTTTCTTCCTTTACTTTATTTCTATTAAGTCTTCTTCTTTTCCTGAGTATTTAAAAACTTCTTTGTTCCGATTTCTCAAGCGTCTAAAATCATCTTCACTGTTACAGTTAATTAATCCCTGAGGATCACAAGTGGATTTATATTTGTGTATCATCTATATTTTAAAGTTCTTCCGCTCACTGCAGTTTTCCTTTCACCTGAACAGCAAATCGAGAAATCATTATCATTATCACTGTTGTCACACCTGTGCTGCTGCTAGGGTAGCATTTTAATAGCAATGTGAGGTGAAAATGCCATAGTTCAACACGCTGGTCAAGTGCGGTGTAGAAAACTCTAACATACCTGAATTATCATATTTTTCCATTATGTTACCGTAGACTCACCCACTGACCCCGGGTTCACTTTAGAAAATTCCGCAGGTACAGATCCCTTGTCTGAAATGAAAAATATTGTAGATTATGATACACTAACGGCCCGCCCCGACTTCGCAAGGGTGTTCTTTTATTTTTAAACATTTTGAGATATATTTATAATTTTGTATTTATAAAGCACATATTCTATGTTGCATATACATATCCGCTGCATAAAGAGCCGACCGCGCGACTACCTATTTCATAAATATGCCCGCCCCACACTTCGTAACCCCTCCCTCGTCGCCTTGTCCGCCGGCCTACACTACAACTGCTTTGCGTGGGGCCACACTGGTCAATGCGCGGGGGCGGCGGCTGTGTTTATTTTCCTAAATTCGTAAAATCTTCTGAACGGAATGGCCGATTTGAGTAATTCAAAAAGGTATCTATAGGTATTGCAACAGTTTCGAATATAAAATGATTTATTTGGATAAGGATTAATACGAAGGTATGGTTATCATAGTCTGATTTTGGTCAGCTTTTAAAATGTAAAAAGTGGTTATAGTGACATAACTACAATAGTTGAACATATAGTATTACGAAGTTATTTGTAGATATTGATATGTTCTCTAATATCGTAGAACATTTTTTTGTTCTATCATCAATAGTTTCCGCAACATATGCATGAAAGAAATTTTTAAGCAAATTTTTTTACACCTTGTTTCACATTACTGAAGTTTTAGCAAGGATCCCTTATTTTATCTAGTAATAAATATAGCCTATATTACTCAGGGACAATGTAGCATTCTAATAGTGAAAGAATTTTTAAAATCGTTTCAGTACTTTTTGAGTTTATTTGTTACAAACATATAAAGATTTCCTCTTTATAATATTAGTATAGATAATATAATTTTCTTCGGTGGTTTTAGTGTGTTAAGACAGATAAACAAAAAACCCAAAAAAATATATTTAGGTCTCTATATCGATAGTAAAGTTTACTTACATTAAAATTCTCTAAAAATGTTAAATGTAAAGATTCGGCTCCGTTACAGGTTTATTATCAGATATGTATAATATATTTCCATAATGTATATCAGGTTACTGTGATAGTGATGATTTTTTGCTAAAACTAAAGGCGTTTTAGAAAAAAAATGAGGCCCGTGCAGTATTTAATCTTGAACCTCTTGCGATAGATCGACTTTCAAACCCCTAGGTGTTTTTAGTTACATTTCCTACTTAAATGTCGAAGAGTAGCAGCACTTAAAGAACAAACTTTTTTAGAATTGCAACTCTGGAAGTTCGTAGCAAAATAAAGTTTAACTCCCATCTACTCTTAGCGCTTTGATTTCGCAGACTCTTATAAGTTTTTATTGCTCACATTTATCAAAAGAACTTCAGGTTTTCATTGAAAGCCATTAAATTACATAGAATAGACAGCTCATTAGTAAATAATAACATTAATTTCTTTGGTGTTGATATTTTTAAATACCTCAAGGGATTAATAAAACACTCATCTTGTCAATATAAATATTGTGGCTGATCTACGGTATCTAGAAATACTTAAAATATGCTTGTTCCTATCAATGGCTCAACTATTTAGCAGCTTCGGGCACTCGTTTCTTGTGATCCGAAAGATCTTCGCCGAACTCCTCCACGCTAAATTTTGCCTAAATATACTAATGTTTCGGAAATTTTTATAGCGCCCAATGATCTCGAACGCAACCTAACAACTGTCGTCTTAAAACGAGTATCGACTACTGAAATTTTTCGACCACAGTCACTAGTCCAACTCTCGACTTTACCCGAATTAATTAACCGTAATCGATTGCTTACCATTGATAAAAGCCATCGAGCTATACCTCTATCTGTACTTCTATCATATAAACACCCTGCTCAATAGTTAAAGTACGACTATGATAAAACTTTAATCTTGTGGAGTGCTTGCCAACTTTATATAGCTCAAAGTATCAAAACGTGGAGTGCTTGTCAACTTTATATAGCTCACAGTATCAAAACGTAATATCACAGTAATATGTATAAACATGAAACTTGTTGTTACTTATTGAAGAACGGTACAACTTTAATTAAACCTGTAGTCGCAGAGATACGATGTTTACCAAGCGGTTGCATCACTTTTATATTACTTAAAGAACTTAATATCATACTCTGCCGTGCAGTAAACTATAAAAGTATAAACGTAATAATTGGTTTACTACAAGTACATAGTTTCTTAATTTTTTTTTCCTTTTTTTCGTCTTCTACTCCTGATATCTCTTTGGCTTCATCCATTTAGTGAACCTCTGTAGGATAACGGATCTATTCCCCTAACTGAGGAGGCCCAGATTGTTGTCGATCACGCTATTCTATTACGGACTGGCGGATGGATTAGTGATCAACCAAAATATCGGTTGTTCGGGTAATGAGCGCTTGCAGATTATAATCAAGATCAAAAACAAGTATAAATCAATAGGTTAAAATGAGATGATCAAATTTAAAATGCCATTAATAGCGAAAAACCTGCATAATCAATTTGATAACATTATATTGTAAGAAAATAATGCTCGTATGAAATGCCTCAACGTAATAAATATCGCGTTACCCACACCAAAAATAATTATATCCTATTATAATTATATCCTTTACCCAAAGGTTGTCTGGAAGAGATCGCGTTTAAACGATAAGACCGTCCGTCGTATTTTCATTTTATGAACTAACTTTTTTTACCTATTACTTGTCATTTTTTTTTATTTATTGATTTAACAGCTTAAAACAGTTTTCGTAATTACAAAGTTCTGCCAAACTGCAGCACAGTTTGTCGGCAGTCGGTTGTGGTGTACAGTAAAGAATTTTAATCTATTCTATATCCAGAAAATTTAGATTGCAAGTTGCCATCGCTGTTAAATTTAATAAATATTTTATATTCTTAATTCTTAAAATAGTGCCTGATTAAATTAAAGATCTAACTGTGGTTATTTCTCGCACGATTTTGACTTTACAAAAATACGTAAAGCTGTAAAATTGTCAAAACAAAAGCACATGGAAAACGAATGCTATGAAATTTTTCACCAGATACACATCAAACCTCTACATACATAATACATTTAATGACTGAAATAAGTATTTTTCCTGACGACATAAAAATAGCTAAAACAAATCCACTCTTCAAATAAATAAATCGTGAAATGCTGACGTAATTATTGATATATATTATTACAAATAACAAGTATCTTGACCTCCAGTCTTGACCTGCGCTCCGTCTATGTGTATCAAGCTCTCGTAACAACCTCTTCTTGGTTTTGGGCCTCTACTGGCCTTAAGTAAAAGAGTGTTAAGTACTAACTGTTAACGTTAAATATAACGTTATACTGGGATCGATAAAAAAAGTTTGATTTAACATTACTTGTAGACTTTATTTTCTCTGTGCACTTGTCATATTTCTGTAACTAATATATTATATTTAAAATAGACTACTCCATTTCTTTTATGAACTCTTTTCTTTACATCATTTATTTTTGAATACTTACAAATATATATTATTATATAAAACATGTACAACATCGGTGATATTCAAATTGTTTAAGAATTCATGGGAATCTGTACTGTTTTAAACAGCATCAATATCTTTCAGGTATCGATATTTTCATAGTCAAAATCGATGTAAAAAAATTGAACTTTATTACAAAATCTTTGACCAGGGGAATTTAGGAACTCTATAAATAAACAGATAAAAACATTACAATGTATTAATATTAATGTAAAGTTATTTAAAACAGGCCCAGATAAGTATATGAGTATGATTGAGACAAAGTTACAATACGAGTTTGCTAGTAAATTAAGGTTTTTCTTGGATAAGATACAACCATCTCTGTTGATTGACTCGTGTCAATATTTCCAATCAAAAATGAAGTGAAGCATCTACATTTTTATCGGCTTTCTGACATTAAGACAGACGACGAATGAAACATTTAATGTTCACCTTTACAATCTAGTCCGACGGACAAAATATCCTAGCACCATGCAAGTACCGTCGGGAACTAGATAGTATAAAGTGACCATGAACAGGAGGGACCGTTCGCCATAGCCTCTTTCGTTGTTGAAGAAGGTGCACCACGAGCCGAGGGAATTAACTTAGGCTCTAGAGATGGAGCCAATCCCAATTGGAGCTATACCCAATTGTATGAAAATAACTTAAACTTATCCTGTTTTCCTACTTATTGTGGAGTGAGTACCTATTTTGAAATGAACCACTTACAAGCAGGTTCCCAGTTCATAATAATAACAATCAGTACAAACGCTCTCATAAAGTTTCCGGCTATAAACTGATACTTTACGTGGGCATTATTTTAGTAGTAATACGCAATGTTTATGAGCGATCATTTGGGAAAATTTGGCCGTGTTCGGATTTTCACCAAATCCACGTTGTAAAATGGTGAAAATATATTGCATTATTGGGGCTTTGAATTTGCTTGTAGCTGGCATAATTTCCTTCGAAGTCTTCGACGATTGAATTTAAATTGTTTGCGTTTTACAACATCCATTTTATGTAATTTAATTAGCAAAACATGTTCTTCTACTTATTCGAAATCTGCCACAACATACCATTAATCTTATTGATTCATTCATTATTAAGCCAATACACTTTATATATACTTGAAGAAAACAATGACTGCACTAATTTTCATTTCATAGAAATATATACACGCGTCCAAACGAAACGTAGAAAACGTAAAGCCTTCTGTGCCATATGTATCAAACAATGAAAGCGGTTGAAAGCAGTTTAAACGCAGCAGTAAAATGAATTTTCCGACGTGAAAAACTCCACAGAACTAATAGGATTAGGCACAAACTGTCGTCCACTGTAGCTGAAAATACTGCAGCTCAATATTCCTGAGGGATTTACAGAATTTCCGATGTCGAGTATTAGAAAATCGGTACTACGTGAAAGTCATTACATTTTAAAAGTCATGCTCAATAAGCCCATTCTATATTCCACGGCTGATTTGTACTCTCAGTGTGAAGTACTTACAGTCCGTCAATTACTTATATTAATAACAATTATACTCATACATTCTGAATTATGTTATAATCCCGAAATATTAACCTCAAAATTCCCAGCCCGAGCGCACATGCTGTGCCCACCTAAACCTTGTCGAACTGTTATTGCGAAAAGTCATTATTATTATCTGAGCAATTCATTGTATAACAAAATCAATAAATCTCTAAACATATATTCCTTAAATTCTACCTTATGTAAATTCAAATGTATCAAATGGCTTTTAACACTCTCCTACGAGGACACGGAGGATCTTGTAAAATCTTTTTAATAATATCAATTTTTAATGTTCCACACACACCCATACACACACACACACACACGCACATACATATACATATGAAAACATTTACTAATTGCATTACCTTGTTTTTAAAAGTATACTTTGTTTTAATTTTTTTTTTAAATATAATTTTCTTAACTTTGTAACATTTACTCACTTAAGTTGGTGTATGGAGCTCCTTTTTTAATGGAGGGCGTTGACCACTGCAACACAGTTTATACTTATGCGGGATCATCGTTTCTCACATGTATCTTTGTACCTATATATTCTTGTTCCAAATAAATAAATATATTATTAATATTATTATTATTACATCGGTACTATTTAGCATAGAGAATTATATTTTAGTCTCAGATATTGTTTCATTCAAGAAAATTTATTACTTCGCCTTAATAATTATTACTAATTCTTCTGACCATATACACATACATAGCTAAATGTAATAATCGAAGTAAAAAAAGTAAGCATGATAGTACGAATGTGTAGTGATGAGCGAAAATAAATTTTATTGTATGTACTACATACTGAAATATTCGAAATCGGTGCTTAACCAAATATATAGTTGTTAGTAGATACGCCAAGTTCAGTCGCGTCGCGTCGCACTATTTTATTAGTATTATATTCCGTTATTAGTTAAGGTGTTTAAATCGCTAAGCATTGTTGTGTTTCAAGCTTGGCACCGACTTCCACCATTTCAGAATGAAATGCTTATAATAAAAATTGTATTTAAATTTAGTTTCGCTTTTTATTCCAGTTTTATATATTTTTTTTTTATATTAATAGCCAACAAATGAGCAGACGAGCCACCCGATGGTAAGCGGTCACCGTCGCCCATGGACATCAGCAAGACCAAAGGTATCATTGGTGCATTGTCGACCAGGAAATGAGAAAAAGGTTAAAAAGAATGTTAATACTGCCTCTCAAGGTCCCAGGAGGAACACGACGAATCGTTTGGCGGCTGACTCAAGCATGAAGGTGGTAGCTAGGCAGGCAGGCTTCACGGAAAGATAAGAAACCCTACCACCAAGCAGGCTGGCTTCTATCACCTCTTACCACACCCTGTTCTGCCAGCATGAGAGTGGGGGGAATATTCTAGGCCACCCCAATACGGCCAATTTTTATTTAAATGTTTTTTTTTTCAAATGCTTTGTTATTTTTCTCTTTTTATTGTAAATATCCTTACGTTATAAGTACGGTAAAATAAAATTTATGTAACAGGATGAGCAGACCTCGCACTTGATCATGAGCGCCCAAGACCTTTTTACCTTACCTTACTAAGTAATTTCTATCGACTAATCTCAGTGTTATCCTCTAGAGTCCTAATCATTTACGAATATTATTGTTTTCGTTATGTTCAGACTAGTAATAATTATTGAATTTTTCAAATAGGTAATGTAGTTCCGGAGACTACTTTCCGCATGTACACAAACTACCATAATTTTTCCCCCTTCGCCGTTATTTGCTTTGCCTAAGGGATGCCTGGTAGAAAGTGCTTTTAGTACTGAGGCTGCCTTTTATATTTTGTCTCGTGGTTATAATAAAAAAGGATGTTAAATGTAATTAGTTTACATTTCGTACAGCGCCAGGAAAATGATGGAAAAAAATTGCAATCACCTTATCATATTTCAATATCCCATGGTTTTACCCGTAATGGAATTATCATATAAATAGAAAATCTTATACATAAGAAGAAGAAACAATATTATTATTTCTTCGTTAGCTTAAATATAATTTTGAGTAGAAATCGAGTCTTAAATTTTTTTCTTTATTACTCCATACTTATAAATCTCGACCCTTCGGGAACAAACCCCGGAAGCGCTACAGAAAGCTCTCAGCGAGTAATTTATAACTATTCACTATCTCCTATCTCTCATGCTGGTTTCTGCTGATCGACTTTATCGACACTTCCTTAAGTAAAATGGCCATTTTATACGATCTTTTCTGAATGAACTCTCATCAAACTAATATACATAACTGCGGTGCTTAGACCGAACCACAAACATCTAAAAATCACAATATTCAGTAACATAATGAACATTTCACTAGTTACAAAACAATTGGTATAAAACTAGATTTTCTTTATGACAAAAACTTTAGGAAATGATGTGATATCATTGTTGCTACTTAGCTATCAGCAAAATTAACGCACCTTGGAAAACATTGTAAATATCCTTCCCAGACGGCTAACTTTAAAAATACATATCAAACAGAAAGATTAAATTTATTTAATGTATGTTTAATTTGTAAAATTGTTGTACATATATTATACATATAAAGGTTATATTTACAATATAATTAAATAGGTATATTAGGTAGGCATTGATATCAAAGGATAAGCAGAGGAGTTACTTTCTTCGTTTCTTCAAAGAATAGAGGCCCTACTTGCCAATTATGGTTTGGCAGAATTCACTTAATTATAGAGCACTGTGGAGATCTCTCCTTAGATATTCAGTTTCTTGTCGACGTTTTTCGCCACCGAAGTAGGTGATAATCAATTTGTAATGTACCGACTCAAAACCGATATTATTGGAAGTGCATATAAGATTGGAATCGTATGTTCTAGTTCAGAAGACCAAACGTAAAGTAACGCCAAAGGCATTAACCGGTCAACATAGATACGGGAAACATAATTATTACTGATTCTACGGCATTGCAATTCTCGGAGGATGGTTAGTTACCACCAGGAATTAAAGCATCATTAAAAACAGAGTGGCACAGAGCCCAACGATCGACGACGATAAAAAACCGTGCGACATGGCCTCGTCCGTTATTTACCTTTATTCACTTTTATATATTCATTATATAAATAACAACTTTAGAATCTGATGTGGCAAACATAGATATACAATAGTATGTGTGGTATTCATGTAGTAACATAGTATTACACGCCTAAAAAGCTTAATTAATATTGTAGCTGATTCAATGACAAATTTAAACATATCAGTTTTTAAATTTGTAATTTAAATAACAATGCATATTTTTACCAACATTTCCATAGAATCATAATATATTTCCAGTGAATTTTAATACGTAGTGGTGTACCAAAAGAGAACTTGGAGAATCCCCGGAGGCAGAATCCATAGCGCAAGCATTTTGTACGTATTTCATCCCTGTGATAACAGATCCTTCTATTACCGGAGGGTTTATAAGAAATTGTTTTAAAGCTACTTTAAACTTCTATCATCTTGTGATTTTTAAAAGAATAGTTGTTAGATTTTTTATTTAATTTTAAAGTATCACGCGAACATTGCATATTGATATTCTTACACTAAATTAGAAGAAAGTATGTTTCGAGTTATTATTTAACAAATATGTTTTTTAATAATGATTGATTTGATGTCAAAGGGTGATAGTAAATCTAAGTGTAATTAATTACTTTGTTAATCTGTAACGATTTGGTCATCTGTCTAATTTTGGCTACTATATAAATCTGTAGCGTATCTCTGTCTGTACATTCTATTTTTTGACAAATTTCATGATAAATATTCGTTTCACGATGCACTGACATCAATTTGACCATTTTGAAAAACGATTTTATGAAAATTGGTATGTAGTATAATGTATGTAATATGGTATGCCATATGAAATATCAGTAAACCTAATGATGTATGTATAAGCAAGGCAAAAAACACAACGTTTTGAATCATCATGTATGTATAATTAATTGTTCTACTCGTACAAAGTTGGAGGGATCCTTTACAAAGTCCAAGCAAACCAAACAGTGAAGCTCATAGAGCATCCTGCTGAATAGCCGATGAGGTAATGACGCAAACCGAGCTCTACATTAGCTTAATTCTAGGCGTACTCATTATAATCATAGAGCTCTTTATTGTTTGACTCTCACTCTCTTTTAATTTAATTTACTGCTACAATTTAAAATAGTACCTTTTAAGTTTAGAAGTTAATTACTTAAAAAATTAGTGTGTAAATAAGCATCATATTTATTAATTCGCTCATACTTTATTGACACTTAAATATGTGATACAAAACTTAGATTTACGCTAAATAGCATTCTCTACCAGTGAATCTTAGAAACATGCAAAGAACTGCCAAAGCGATAAGAACAAAAAACTTAAAACATATAGTAATCACTTACATACGGAATTATATAATAAATACTACATAAAATATAAAATACAATATCAATGTAGTGACTCATAAAAATCCAAAAAAATTATGTTACATAAATACATAAGTGTGTACAAATATAGGAGAACGTAGACATAATTAGGTGATAAAATACCACATGCATTTATGAAATGATGTCCTCAAAATACCTCAATATTGAACATCCAGAATAAATGAAGTATCAATATTCCGCGTTCAAACAATGAAGGTACCAAATAATATTTATGACGAATAAAGAATTTGCCAACTAAGAGATATTTTTTATTACACCATAAAACGAGCCCGGTTCGAAGATTACAATCATACCTTAATTCCTATAACAGAATTTGGCTTGATTCTTTGAACAGATTGTAATTTTTTTAGGGTTACGTGATCCACCAAAACCGTCAAGATAACATTTTAAATTTGACTAGCGGGTTCGTTTGGGGAGATATATAAATTAAGAGGAAGGGGAAAACGATTTAACCACTTATAGCCTCGAAAAACGATTCTCATCTGTATGCGCAGATTGATAGTCCTGTGGTGGTATCCATTGGGCTTTCAAGCCCCCCCCTGCTAGATAACAGCCAAAGTTGCCGGGAAAACGATTGAATTAGATTTTAACAGTCTTAGGAATTAACTTACCCTAAAAATATTTCATGCAGATAGGAAGGGGAAATTACTGCAAATATTCTCCCAAAGGAATCTCGACTTCCAAACAAACCAGTTAGCAACCAACGGCGCCTCGTTGCATCCTGAGCGTACATTGAAATGAGCTACCAGCCATGTAAGAGTAGAAAACAAGGCTCCTAGAGGAAATTGTGAAACTGGAAACTCTGCAAATTTTGTGAAACTACATAAAATCCAAAAGATAGGAACATAGAACGTACATATCTTACTAGAAATGTAAACATTTAACATCCTTGGACGAGAAATAATTCGGTGCGGTTTAAGTATTTGTGGATTGGGTGAACCGCACTGGAGAGTAAAAGAATTTTTTTTACAGAATTTTTCTTCTCTGAAAACAAGAGTTACAGTCAAAATGTAGTAACTCTGTGGTAAATTATAGACTTGGGATGCGCAACAAAAGAGGTGAATGATTAATGCAGTTTACAGATGAAAATAATTTATAACATCTATGCTCAACTCATATATATATTGCCTGTCGCCGATTGTAAATTAGACCATAATCCTTTGGTAGCGAAGCTAAGACGAAATTGACAGCAGCTATAGCTTGAACTATACAAAAGAAAATTGAAATTAAAGGTAACCACAAATTATACTAAGGTTATAAAACAGAACTGGTTTGTTAGGGGACCAGGCTAAAAATGTTATCCACAAAGGAATCATAATTTCCAAACCACCATGGATGACGGACTTTGCTCTTCATTTAATTGAGCACCGAAAACATAAGAAAGCAGAAGGATTCAGAATTGAATCAATTACCTATAAAAATTCAAGCCCGCTGCAAAAGAAACAACCTTCGTAAAATATGTGAAGAGGTTTACATGCAAGGAAATATGAATCCAGATATTTTTACCGCAAAATTAGTTTCATAGCTCTGTTTTCTAAAACCTAGGCTACTGAGAACGAAGCTGATTAAGTGCTGACAGAATTAGAGAAAATTTTGGAGATATGGAAAAATTATTATGAGTTACTTTTTCAGGACCCGTAGTAACGTTGATTCCTAAAACCAAGCCCCAACAGCGAAGAATTGAAACTAGATAACCTGTTGTCTGAAGTGATAGCCGCCTTAAAACATTTCAAAACTGGTGAATCTACAGAATGAGGCCCAATCGTCATTGTGACTATAAAAACTTTGGGAGATCGAGGTGTTTACATTTTCCACGCAATTTGCAACAGAATGTGGCAGACTGGCGATTAGCAAACTGTGAGGACTCACGCTGTATTTGCCCCATTATATAAGAAGAGTTTCACAAAGAATGTACCTTTTAAATGGTTAAAGAGTTTTACAAATGGGTGTCGTGGTTCCAAAAATTACCCTCCGTATACACAAAAAATCACAAAATTCAATTATCTCTTTATAATGTTCGTACAGGTACATACCATAAAGTTAATATAACGTTAGTACATTTATTATGTTTATGGTGCATACGATATGCGTTATACCTTCCTTCTCAATAAGTAACTATGTTAATTTCAAATTAATCAAGTGATTTATACTACTGACCTAAAAAAGCAGTGACAGCCAAGTCATTTGCACATCAGTTACTGGCACAGGGGGCAATTTAAAAGGGGGAGTGGGGAGAATTAAATTTAAATTTTAAAAGGTATATACATATTAAAAACTTATGGTCACCTTCTTTCGGACTGATACGTTGCAACGACCAATGTAACAAATCAATTACACTACTCTCAAATTACAATTGAGATAAAAACGTTAAGTTCAAAATTCTGAATGAGCAAAACGTACGGTATGAATACGCTTAAATTTCATCTACCGTCTCCGTAACGGGCTTAGGTGTACTTTATGAAGATTATAATTCTCATTCTCCGGCTACACAAGACCACCTTTATGACGAACACAGTCAACCCTAATAAAGTCTATTAAACAGACAATACAAATATGTACATCTAAGTATGTTGTGCCCTTGGTGTTTGCTTGTGAATAACACTTCAATATCAATCAATACACCTTACAAACATAGTGTAGTATATACTAATTTAGTATTCGATACATACTCGTGCATATCCATGAAATACAATAGACTGATATTTAATAATTATTTTTTAAATAACTTGCAATGGCAGGCTATGGGTTTGACTCCTCTCATTGTGCTAGGTGCAATGAAATGCTGTAATAATAACTAGTTTTTTTTTTCTTTTTTTATCACAGTGCTAAAATTTCAACAGAATTGGGTATATTCTTACTTGAAATAACATAAAAGCATGTTGTCTCTTCAAACTTAAAACGGGACCACAATACTATTTAAAGTTGATCCCCGTATATCCCCGCACATAAAAACTGTGGCGTTATTGTTTTATATTATCATATTTTTCCGAATGTAAATTTATAATAATAATGAAATAATAACTTATCTTCAATTATGTCTGCAGAACTAACGAATACATAATGTATAATATATGTACATATATGTATACCATTGCGTGCATTTTTTCATTAATATAAAATCTTTTAAATGCATAAAACATTTCCTGTCTCAATCAACAAGCATACACTTAATTCACATAAATCGGATTTAAAACTAAACTCGGTGAACTTTTCTAAATTCTACCAACTGATTTCTATTGGTCTTCCTACTTGGTGACAACTTAGATGTTCAAAAATTAATGAAAGAAAAAATACTCAAATAGTGATGCGTCTTTTTGACAAATGCTCGCAGTGTATAAATACGTTCTGTATAACAAATTACACTGTATTGCAGTCAACCATTATTACTTCCGCTCACACTACTAACTCATTTAATCACTGTAACTGCGGCTAATGTGGAACATTATTTCGGACGAAGAAAGCCAGAGAAATATAGCTCGAACGTGTTGTGATATAAAATATAACGCTATTAGTCCCTGCGTGTATAAAGGATGAATATTACATGCATTAAGCGTATGTATAGAATGTACGCAGATTAAACATATCCGATAACAATTCTTTTTTTTAATAAACTACTGACAAATAAGCAGACGGGCCACCTAACGACAATTTTTTTATGATAATAGCCAACAAACGAGCAGACGAGCCATCTGATGGGCAGCGGTCTACGTCGCACATAGACATCAGCAAGACCAAAGGTATCACTGAAGCAATGCTGACCAGGAAATGAGAAGAAGGTACTGGCTCACAAGCCCCCAGCCGAAACACGAGTTGTTTGGTGGTTGACTCAAGCAGGAGGGTGGTAGCTAGCCAGGCAGACTTCACGGAAAGATAATAATACTAATAATAATATTAATGACTTAATAAAAATATTGATAATATAATCCTTACGCAAAGCCCTACCACCAAGCAACAATGTTTGTAATATATTCGCTTACAGTTGAATCTATACAATAAAGGAAAGTTAATAATTACTCAAATATATTTAATGTAAGGGCAGATAGGAATTTCTACATGATGCGATAAATTAGTTTTTACAGTAATGTCGCTGGTGCATACAAACAAATTGGGAAAAATTATATTAAATAATACATTACACAGGAAAAATGAGAAATACCAAGTGAATGTTTAGTTTTTTATTTTAATAATCATAAGTGATTGACTGAATTAAGAATGTTCGGGCGCTTTCGGTGGTTGGGTTCGTGACTGCTAATGGCAAATTCCATGAGTACTTCTGTGCTCATGGCAAATGGCAC
The DNA here is from genome assembly GCA_003671415.1 of Megathymus violae. Taxonomy (NCBI): domain Eukaryota; kingdom Metazoa; phylum Arthropoda; class Insecta; order Lepidoptera; family Hesperiidae; genus Megathymus; species Megathymus violae. The sequence continues at coordinate 3,423,712 of PDGT01000021.1, forward strand.
ATTCAACAATCGATCCTGCTTGTTAGCATTAGATTGCAGTGGCAAAGCTACTAGGTTAGGCATCAATCCATACCCATTGAAGCATCACGGTGGATTCCTGTCAGGGCCTCCTATATTATCAAGAGTTCGTAAAGAAGTTCGTGCCCAGCAGACAGGACTCTTGCTAACGGGCTAAAGTCAACTTAGTAATTTAATGTTACGCAGTTTTGCAAGCCCTAACTTTCGATTATTATATTATGATTGTTGATTGTAACCTATATTTAGCATAATCCCTATAGATCATCGTAATTGAATTCCAACTGTTAATTGACTCATTAATCTGACACAGTACGACCAATTTTCATCACTATTAATTAACAGTTAATTGTCACCTTTCTCCACGAATTTCATATTATAATTAATGTATTAAAGAATATCATAAAATAAGGATTTATTATTGAAGACCGTTAAATTGCATGATTTTTCCAGTGAACTTAAATCTTTTGGTCAATATAAAACTGGGTTTCGATATATTGCAATTCTAGTATAAAAATGCACAAAGAATTTTAAGCGAAATATTTTATACAGAGTGTAACGGTTTTATCCTCTGACATGCAAAAATGTTATCAAATAATACATAACAACGAGGTATGCGTTACTAATATGGTTCCATCCCTTATAAATATTCAACGACTGTATTTTTTATTTTATTTCGAATAGACAGGGTAACGATTCGTATAACTTTATAATACATGTAGGTAAGTGTTGACTGCCAGTGACATTATTTATTAATTTAAATTTTTTTTGGAAACTAAAGTTTCTTTTGGAAAATCTAAATTTTAATGTCACTATCGCAAATCGTTAATTTAGAATTATGAAACATCATATAATTTTATTTCGGACATAATTTTAATCGAAATGTAAATAAAAAAAATCCTTCAGATACCAATAATTAATTAATTTATGAACGTACTTATTTTGTTAGTAATATATTATTACGAATCACAATTAATGATGCTTTACGAACAATAGAATAAACTGATATTGAAAATAATTCTTATTATATTCATATTTATTACATGCATAATAAGTAAATCCAAAGTTAAGAATTTAGCAATTCTTAAATAGAAGTAAAAAATAGTTGTGTTTTAATTACTTATATATGTAAGAACGGCAAGCCATCCAGCAATCGGTTCAGTAGACAGACACTGAGTTCATAAGACGTACTCGTAGATACCACTATCTGATATCACATTTATTATTTGGTATCACATTATCACATCGCCTTGGTATTCAGTAACTACTGCAGCCAATATGAGTACATGTGTAACAAACCTCAAACAAAAGATGGACCTGTTTGAAACAGACCCCAAAGGTGTAGAATTCAATTTAATGTAATGTAGGTATTACAAGTATTATTTTTAAGAAACTTGGTTTTGTTTTAATTGTAACTCAGATTTGCGATTTTTTTTAATAAACGTCAATAATTCGACTCGTTTCGATGGATCCGTGTAATCGATACAATTTATTCCTTAATATCAAATTCAAAAATTGTAAATTATTTAATATTATAGGTATTTTGTAAATACACTTATTCATGTATTTTTTATCTTCTACTACCGTTTCGATTAGGTGCTTTAACTTTGAAATTAAGTAACGACGAAAAAAACTCCTTAGCACATCTTTTAAAACAACATATAACAATTACAAAGTAAGTTTTAACCAGCACGGAACTGGTTTCGGCACTGTTCTTTCCAGGTGTCTTTGTCATTGACATATTCATCTATACCATAACATCATGTAAGCTGTACTGTAACACGTCACTTCAAAGTTCCAATGAATGATGATATATTTTATATTTGAAGACGTAACCAAATTATGTCTATTCCTTGTTTCTGTTTGTACATATTTAAATTTTTGCATCGTTTACTTTTTATATTCAAATTTAAATACTTTATTATAGAGTCCATCGTATTGAATATTACTTTATATAGGATCATTTATCAGGATCACTCTGTTGCAAGGGTAAGGGTCAGCGGAACTCCAGCTTTAAAGCGTGATGTTATATGGTCATAAGCTTATATTTGGCTAACTATTTATTTGTTTTAAAACATGTACTAACAGAAATATTTCAAAGCGATAAAAATATTGGATACTGAAAGCGTTTCTCAAAGCATCGCAATCATTCCTTTTTCTGCTGATTGCTTCTATCTAATACCACTCATTTGTTTAAGTTCAAGGCTTGTCGAATCGATGAATATACTACCTTATACCTGTGTGTTCATGGTCGCCATTTCATTGGTCGCCAGCCTCGACTTCACACATACATTGTGATCATCATATTTTACCATACCGTTACTTCAGCTTCCCAGATTATGTTTATGAATTATTTCCTAGATATTCTCGTTTCCAATTTTATACTTAACAAACTCCCAAAGCAAAAAGTTGGTTCATACAGAATCTCTTGTTGGCGTAATTAACAAGAGGTGTTTAGTATTTGAGTAGGATCAGCGTCTCAAATCTACTCCAACTGTATTCGTACTAATTCAATCTAACGCATAAACTGACGGTTGATAATCGCCGATCAGTCTGTATTCATGGCGTTTTCTCTCGTCTCATAAATAATTCAACGGCATCAGTGCAACGGGGGCCGATATCGCTGCAGGTTCATATTTCACGAAACAGCGTATGATGTAATGGATGCGCTGTGGCACAATGGCTGCCGTGGTCGGAATAGCGACTCTTTCCAGCGTCTGTATGATAAATAGTGAATTACGCTGACAAAAGAAACTTTGTTTTGGATAGAGCTAACCGAGATTCACAATGGACACCGAATTTGAGTAACTTGATTTTTTTATATGTACATATTTGCGGATATTATAAATGTTTACTGTGAATCAAAATCGGTGTAGGTAAATAAAAAAGTAACTTGTTAATTTAACATTAGAAAAATATCGTGTTCTAATATTTGGAATGCCTGTAAACTATAAATATTTAGTTATTTTGAGCATGATATATAATTTTTATTACGTAACAAATACACACACATCAAGCGGTCTTACCACTATAACAGCGATCTCTACCACTAACAGGTAACCTTCCAGTGGAGGACGATGATTAAATGTAAAGGTAGGAGCAGCAAATGAATGATAATAATAGATAATAGATAATAACAGATAATATTAGATATATTTTATTCTATAGGTACATATATAATCATACAATATACTATATAAATATAATAATTAAATAATATAAAAATACAATGATGAATGTTTTTTTTTGTTCAATGCAATCATATAAATCATTGCAACCAATAGAAATTCCAGTGATGTAATGTATAGCTACAAATAATACTTGCTAAACCAAGGCGCTGTGCTTAACTCGGGTACAATGACAAACTAAAGTGAAATTGTGGCGCGGCGACACCGCACCTCTCGTACCGCCGATTCTAGTCGCGCATGCGTGGAGGGCGATTATCAGGGTCAGCCAATGAGAGATGCCGGTATGAATCACGCGACCGTCTGTCCTGACGCTCCCGCGCCGGGTAACGAAAAAAGGGAGTCCCCCAAGAGACCTGCGATAAGGCGTTCCAGTCGTGTCAATCGCGTTCCCGTAAAATTATTAAATTCAGTTAATTGTATTCTAAAATTATATTGATTTATTGTATTCTATTCTCTTGTGTTGTTTTGTGTAAAGTTCATATCTTATATTCTGGCGCAGAGAACCCTATAAACTCCCACTAAAACATTCATTAATAACGTGCGTTTGGATTTCGGCACTTAATACGATTTCTAGGATTACCACTAGAACACGTAGTTAAGATCAACGAGGTAATTAACATCTGCTATATCTACATATATATCTTCAAAATTCCACCGTTGAACGACCCGTCCGTCGAATTGCGAATATAATTTGGTTTCGCATACAGTTACGGCAAAGGATTGGAAAAGTTCGCCTGCGTCTGTGTTCTTCAAGTCAAGAATGAATAAACTTTTACTTAATCAGTGCACATTCAAAAATACATCGGCACTAACCATCAGGTGCGAATGCAAGCATTAACTTAATAAGTGAAAAACCTTTAAAAAAATTTGATTTCATTCGATCAAATTAAAATTCGTTCGGTTTGGTTTAATATTACCGCCCAATTCATAACACACATTAAGCTTTTCCGTTATGTACATTTATGATTTATAAAAAAACATTCGACTCCATAACTGTTGAAATACAAATACTGACTTCTAAATTTCAATTTACCACCCAATAAGCAACCTGGCTCAAATTGGCTAAGTTCCACCACTACACACACAAATAAGAATTTCTAACATTCATCACCCTACATTACAGTAATAAACTTTTCCAAACTTTCTTTAGAAAAGTTCTAAAGAAGTATATAATTTTAATGATTTTCTCATACTTGGCGTGTAATGAATCAGTAAATTTTCCTCCGATTCGTGCGACCGATGAAAAAACTCGACAGGTGTTTCGTGAAACCGAACTGGCCTTAAATATTGACGGTATAATTTTGTAGATGAATGATATTAATTCCGTCACCCGACTTCGTTTATGTACGTAATATATTATTTTAACTTAAGTATGTATTAAAAACACAAAATTATACAAAAGAAGTTTTCAAAACAAAATAAATATAACTAAGGAAGAGATCGTTCTATTCGTTCAAATTTCTCGTCAGTGTAATATGTTAATGCATCTACGATTTAATGTTTACGAAAAAAAGGAAAAGTCGAGTCAATCCCGAGCACGTATACACCCACTAGTTTATGTGGTCATACGGCAAATCTCTGTCTTACTTTGTCTCCCTTTTCACTCGTCCCTCGCAAAAATCATAATGTATCGTTTGTGTGACCGGAGTGACTCAACTGACCGTTAATGAAATGTTATATAGCTTTCCTCCTGACCGAGCTTGGGGCAAAGAAGTTCTTAGATGGACATTTTGATACGTTACATAACCGAAAGCTAAGAAATGTTTATAATTTTCTGAAAATTTCACAAAACTGTAGGACAGTTATATTTGAATATCAATAATACCTCAATATGAAGCCTTACTATCAGCAGTGGTAGTTGGAACCTAGGTAAAGCTAGACACGAGCCTGTCAGTACTTGTGACATTGCAACGTTGGTATATTTAAAAATATTTTTAAATACAAATGTAGAGAAATATTTTTTGATTAGTACTGCTGTAACGTTGAAATATTTTACAAATTACCTATTATTTTCCAAAAAAATATACGATTTAATAAAATTGAGTCACTTTACCAAATAATAGAGAGCAGACGAAACATGGATTCAATCCATTAGCAGCTCCATGCATGGCACACATTTCTTCGAATATAATGAGGCTTGGACTATATTCCATCAAGTTAAGTCCAAAGCGCGCAATCCACGTATTTAAAGTTCTAATTGGTTGCTCAACAACTGCAATCCAATGATAACAACCAGAACGGAAAGTTGACATATCATCCGAAGCATGACCATACTACAAAAATATTATCACTAGCGATCGCCCTACAAATTCTCTATCGCCCCTTTGTTGCTTAACTTGGTCTATGACTCAAATTTAAAACCAAAATCATTTAATCAATAAGGTATTTTAGAAATACATTTAAGCGCCTATTTTTTTGCTGCTGGAAATGTTTCAAAAAGGTTCTTTAACATTGAGAAGAAAAACCGGCGAAAGAAACTCCTCAGCACATCTTTTAAACCGACATATAATCATATTCCGAAGTAACTGAGCGGAACCAGTTGTAGCACTAATATTGTTAGGCATCCTTGTCATTTATATATAAACCTGTACCATAATATCCCTTACCTAAGAACTGTGCTTTACCAAGATAACTCACGATTTCCTTCCTGGGGTTACCTTCGAATTAGCAATTTTGTAAGTGGATTGATGTTACGCATTAAAATCATATTATACATTAGTAATTGCTTCTATCTATTGACTTAGATTGTACTGTTTATTAAATTTTATTGATACGGCAACAGCAAAAGTTCATACAGAATAATTAATACGAGTTTGTACTAGTATCAACACTAGTCGTAGCTTTCATAACCCGTAATATAAATTCCAAATATGCCAAAAGTCATCAAAATCTGTTCAGCAATTTTAATGTAATACCTGTTCATACAGACAAGACAGACAGAGAGGCAAAAAAAATCTAAAAATATGTTGACCTGTCAAAAATATTTGTTATACAGCTTCGGACCTGTTACTATGTTATTATTAGTATCGATTGCTATTCCTGAAGGCAGAGATAGAACGATTAGTTTGAATCTTGAACTCAGAGTTGATTGATTTAAATTGCTTCGCAGCAATACCGTCACATTATCTGCTCAAGACGTGATGATGGTTCTAACCAAGGTGAATTGTACAAAGATCTTTCAACCTATTAAAATCCTTATTTCAAAGCTAATATACAAATTAAATTAAACGTCTTAACACCTCCTCGATAAATCAAACACAGTTAAGACAAAATTATGCAGTTTATAATTTGTATCTTGCTAATTTAGTATACTTTACCTCCCAAGATATTCAGCTATATGGCTGTATAGATCAAATGGACTGTATTTAATATAATAAGTAAAAAAACTTTGCTCGCCTAATTATTAACCAGTGCACCGAAAGTCAAGCAACTTTTAAAATCTTACAAGCATAAATTTGTATCCTAAGTCGTCGGTGTAATGGACCGAATGGTGTCGATAACTCCGTTGTCTTCGATATACTAAACTAGCGTTATTTGCCTGAGGATTTCGTGTGAACACGATTTTCTGGATCTCTGCACTCTTCAACAATTTATTGGCCTATTGCACAAATGGCAGTAACCTCTTGAGAATTGCCCTGCTGGAAAAGGGATCTGCGAAATCTTTTACTGATAAACTGGTTTTCTTAGTAGGAGGTAACGTCAACATTTAATTCTCTTTCATTACATAACAAATACGCTGCCATTATATTTCGCATATTTATTATAATATTGTATAAATGTATTTTATTTGTATATATTTAGAATGTATGTTTATGTTTCAGTAAGACGTAACATTTACTTTAAAGTTAGTGTAGTGTAGATTGACTGTCCCGACATTTTATCGATAATTAAATTAAATGTGCCACATAATATTCCCCGGCACCTAATCTTTTGTGAACGGCGTAGCCATACGCAACCTCGGCCATTACTTCACTTTCAACAGAATTCAATAACGTTACAACTCTTTTAGGAAGATCCAAGTACTAGATATGTATATTGAGCAAAAATTTTTACCTTTGTCATAAACATATCTTAGTGAAATCCCTCTAAAATAGTCAACACTTTACTAATACTTTTCAGACACTTTAAATTATTATTTTTTTCCATAATTTTAACTTTTAGTCATATATATTGTACAATTAATATTATTTAATCATTAAAAAATTGTATATCAAGTCTACAATACATGCCAAGGCAACTTGCAATTTTAAAGCAGCATTTAGTAAGTAAATTTTTAAATTGTATTTGCTTCCTTGTAATGTTGTATTGGTGGTTATTCTTAATAAAAACAATCTTAATATATATAATATATTTATATTAGAATTTATAAGGCTATTATTTTTCCTATTTTCATTGATATTTTTTATTGTTGCCACTTATCATAGATTTTTCACGTACTCTCTTGATGGATTGCCGAAAATATAGACTACAAGTCCGTCTCTTGTAATTGCCTGGTTTTAGATAAATTTTAGGTTTAGAATATAAAGTACAGATAAATTATTATAGTGTTACACACAAATTAAACTGGTACTCGTAGTTATGTAAACACACATAATACATTCATTATAATATTTTTTGTTTAGTATAATATCTCTTATATACTTCAATAGCACATAATAAACGATATTAATTTCTTGAGCTACTTTAATGGCGAGTTTCTAATCGTGATAAAAAAATATATGTAGATACGATACAACTCCAAAAGTTTATTGAAAGCGGTGATGTAACGGCTTTCATCAAACTTTAACAAACCTTCTTCACGACATCGTAACGAAATTTCTCGGTAAAGTTAATTAAAAAGTTTATATTAAATATATACATAGCGATGGATAAAATTAATAAGCCTTCCAAGTAAAAGTTACATACGTATCAAGTTTGTTCAGAACGTTACTAATCCCAGACGAGATAAGTTGGTGAACCACAATTTACACTAATTGGTTTAGTTTATGATAGTATAATTATGTGTGTAGTATGAATAATACATGGTGCTCGTGTTTATTCATTCACAGCGCTATAAGGCCGGCTGCTTTTAAGCGGTCGACCGAATTAAGCCACGGTGGCGCGGTCGGAAGTTGGATGGGTAATCGCTAGTGATAAGTAGAACTTCTTACACTTAGTCAACACCTCGTCGACCAATCCACAATAGAGTAGCGTGCTAGAATACGTTACAGGCCTCAAAGAAAAGTAATAAACCATGCCCTACAGTGGAACACTATCTATTTAAGAATAGTGGATTGTATCAGAGGAACCAAAATTATTGTCTGTAATATTTTAATAAAAAGTAATAAAAAAAAAACAAAAAAGAAGTTCCCGCGTCTTTTTTATTTGGTTAATCAATACTGTGTCAGCAGGCACGCTTTATTTTATTACCGACCACTTTATTGAAGCGAATTACGTTCAAACTTTGTAATTAAATAATGTTCCTAATTTAAAGTGATTTTGTCATTATTATTAAGTACGCCAAAATGACCCATTTCTAACGTTTCATAACGTTCTACGTGCACGCTAGCAATTTTTACATTGGTGAATAATAAAAATAAGACTTATTATTCATTGCTATCCCTATTTTGTACCCGATACTGATACATAATCATACCTAAACAATATCAAAAGTATTTGTATCATGATTAAAAATATTGGCACACATTTCCACATTACCGGCTCACTTATTACAGAATAACTACAATAGGAAATAAGTATACATAGCTATACATTAAGTGTCAAATACAAAGAAAGCCCGAAATATACACTTTATTGGATATCTGGTACTAATTTCCTGTTTGAAATCTATTTTCAGTTCTCTTCGTGTCAGGGGTAAACACAGAGTAAACGAATTGTCCAAGTTTCGTTAATCAACCTTTAAGAGACAAAGACATTTCCAAGTGTGGTTTGCTGACCCTTTTCAAGGTTTGTCTAATAGCCGCGTTGACGTTTCAGAAAAGGGTCACTAATTTATCCCAACAATGTTTTGTAAATCGCCTTAATTATAGTTTGACTTTCCCGCATTTACAATAGTTTCTATTGTATTGTGTACAAGATTTGACCAGCGAGTTAGTCCACGTAGCAGAACTCCGTAGTATTTAGGTCAGGCAATCGTAGTCTCAATGATTGTCATTAAATATTAATAAGCTTCGTTGGCCGCCTATCGCGTAAGAACGTCTGTAACTTAAATTGATCAGTAACGCTTCAGTCTCATTGAGAGAGATATATGCCTTAAAGAGGTGTTTAAGTCAAACTAGAACTTATTTAGCCAATCAGTCAGATTATAACATATACGTTCGCTGAATAAAATTATATTTTAATTAAGTTGATTTACAGTACCGTAACACGTAAATTTGATGGGCACTTAAAACTAAAATAAACCTAACTAAAAAAATTTAATATGGTCACATTTCATATTAACTCAACGGTAATGAGTAAATCATTAAACTTGTCAAACGACATCTTCAAAGCGATTCGATTTAAACTTTCGAATGAGACGTGACCATGTCATAAAATGGTCGGTCGTACATGATATTGTCAATTCTAAGATGGGACCACGATATGCACAAAGCAACAAATTAGGTATGCCTACTCTGAATAAGTCGTTTTCATACATTTAGAATTCTGAACTTATAACTGATTAAAAATTTCTTACTTTGGAAAAAGAATAACTCATAATGAAACATACAACCAATCTTTCCGTATGGCAAGATGATGAACAGAACAAAATGTACCTTAAGGCATTAAATTATGTTTTAATATTGGTAAACACAAGTAACTAGAAAAGTATATCTTGATTGTGGGATTATAACAATGTTCATTTAAAAGTACTAAAAACGAATTGTTCAACTTTAATAAACAAAGATATTTATTTTGTGGGTGGTCCGTGAACCCTTTTGAAAGTCCGGCTAATGGGTTGACGCTTAAGCAGAATCACTGTTGTGGTAGAAACTATTCACTAATTATAGTTTAACTTTGTTGGCAGCTGTTGTTGTACCAACTTACTTTGTGTCCTAGTTGGATAATCAGCTTAACATGTCACTGAGTTATTTATAAACTATTAAGATTGTGTGAAGTTGACGCTGTGAGCACAAGTTACTCATAAGCTTAAAATTGTTGTGTTGAGGCTTAAATTAAGAAATTATATCGCAATTAGTGTATAGAAAATACATCAGAATGGAGAAGGGCCTTTAATAGATAACGTTAAAAGTCACCGGGTTATGTGGATATGTTATTAACCACTGACCATCATTGGCAGCTATCCAGCTCCCAATGCCTTTCAAGTACAGTGCTTCTAATGGGCTCGTCCTAAGAGTTCTATGAGTCCCCGTACTCTATTTTTCATGCAAGATTCTGGTATCTTGTATTAAATCTTTTAAGCCGCTGTTGAAAATGAGAATGATTGCAGGAGCACCACAACTGAGCAGATTCTATCGTATACGTATGCGCTGTCTACGTGACTTTTGAATTTACTAGTGATTAATAGAATATACTATTATTATATATATAAAATTGTTACGAAGGTTCGGTGGAAAACAAAAGCGGCCGTAAAAACCAGGTACTGATAAAAACGACCCCGAGCACATTAAGCGACTCTCGGCCTTATTTTTTGCGCAAAAGGGCGAATAAAACGTGCATCTTTGCTTTAGTATCTGTTTCATGTTCTATTTTTTTCCAAGGATAACTTTTGACTGAAAAGGCGTAGAAAGTTCTAACAGGCCTGGAAATCGGTATAAATATATACAAAGTCACCTGCGGATCATTCGGATCTCGAATACGAAAGCGAAGAGTGCTCTCTACAAAGCGAAATATCTGCGATCAGCGACTGCTACTGTGAGTTTTTATTACGGTTTTATTAAACCCGTCTACCCTGACACTTTACAGTAATGATTAATATATTCGCACATTAATCAAAACTTACTAAGGTGTTTTACGATTTTCTATAAAAGAAATAGATAAATATAAAAGAAATATATATCATTTTAACGCATGCAATATTACATGAAAAACTCCTAATCGCCTGCTACTCTAAAGCGGAAACGAGGGGTAAAAAGGAACTACCGATTCACTGTCAGCTACATAGGTACTTTCGGACATTCGGCCGGCAATCGATAAGAGATACCTGCGCACTTCAATATGTCATAATATATATATTGTTTAATTTTATATTTGTTAACGAACAAATAAATGCATATATACACACCGCTTTTTTAACCTCATCCACAATATAACTTAACAGTTATAACTGTGAATTAAAAATTTAATACAATCAATAACCTAGATTGATATATGTCGCACTTTATCTTTTGACGTTTTTCTAATTTCGTCGTCTCTAACAAAACGTACATTGTTTAAGTGTACTGTGGTGTCTTGAACTTACCGATTAAGTAATATGCCTACTAGTCTTTCAGGAACATAAAAACTAACATTCCTTATAACTTTATATTTCGTATATTTTACAAATGCAAATGTAATAAAAACTTAACAATCAACTCTCAAATTAAATCTATACGTACAGTAAAATCATAACTAATATTACTGTTATTAGGGGTCTTTATGAATGCAGTAACACCCAAAACAATAATTGTTAAAATTTTTGTCTGTTTTTCTGTGCGTCTATTCGTGCTAATCTCAGAAGCTGCTTAACCGATTTCGAGCTGGTTTTCACTAATGTATTGCAGTAAGCATCACTTAATATTTAAAGTTCGTTTCAATGCAATCCATCCATAAATAAAAAAGTTATAAATTAATTTAAAATAATGTAGATACTATTTTTTAGCGTATTGCGTAGTTTTTCCCAAGCCAAGCGAGGACAGTTTTCTAGTGTACGTATAATATATTCATAATAAACTAGAGTCAACATGATGTTCGGCAACTATGCCTCAATTTGAGTTGATCGATAACATTATATAAAATGAAACCAAAAGTAACAACTCGTACAATAATACAAATTAGTTACAAAAACATTTCAGACAGTCACTTAGTAACAATAGGCGCCTAAGGCATTTCGGTTTGTAAAAACTTTTTATTGCTTTCTGGCACTCAATCGGATGTCGCCATCAATCCCAGTGACAATGACTAAATTCTGCTCTATAACAATATTACCAATTATATTTTGTCTGATTAAAAGTGTTTTTGTAAAAATGTTGTGTAAACCTTTAATTTAGACACATAAAAACGTAATGTTGTTATGTATTACTCAGTGGTATAAATTTTATCAATGTACCTTGTTGTTATGCCTTTAATAAATAAATAAACAATAATGTTTGGCATATTTTTGTTCCAGTCTCGTAATCTTTATCAATAGAATGAAGAGAGATTGCGAATTTTGTGAGTTTATATGTACGCGCCGGGTTATTCTCTTTAATATCAATGATCTTTTACCGTTAAGTAGTTACGTTATTTCCAATAAACATAGGTTATATATCATGTATACGTATATATATAGCTTAGCTAGAGTCATGACGACATTCGTCAACTCTGTCTCAATTAATTTGAATATTTATTTTCTAACCTATAATTAGATAAATGTTCAACCCGAATGAAGTCGGGATGGGTCACTAATATTACATAATTTCTAAGTAAATACTTACGTACTGCCTTCCGGTAATCTCCAGAACCACGGAACGTGTTTGAACAATAATTTTACCATTTGAAAGGCACACATGTATATTAAATCAGCAACAATAATATCAATAATAAATTATTGCAAGCTTAAGACTCATTGCCAAATACATATAAAAATTGTATAACGAGAAAAATCTTATTATGAGACAAGCATCACTGTCGCGGTAGACCCAACAACAATACTACTCACAAAAAGTTTCAACTGTATCTTTTGTTGTGTTTACCTAAGACAAAACTTCGCAAACGTTTATCTACAACTATGTTTTTGCGAATATTTATTCATATCAGCAAAAACTTTTTACATTACGAAAAGTATAAAAAAATATTTGTTTCACCTACACCGTGTAGTGAGTAGTAAATAAATTGTAATACAAATTTTAAATGCCTAAGATCAAGTTTAGACGCGAATTAATTAAAATCAACTTCTACGATACACCACATATGTTAATTTCTAAATTACTATCCATATAACTTCGCAGGTTCCTATTAAATAAGGTTTATGTTATACAAATTTTTTCATCTCGACCGTTATTCATCTGAGTGTTCCACCAACAGAGAAAGGTGACTTGAATTTTAGGAAGAGTGGAACTTACACGCTATGTCCATTTTACATTAACTCAATTACAATTCGATTTAAATGGACCTCACACTCATTTAAATTAAATCGAGCCTAGAAAATAAGCATTTTAACAAACTCTAATTTTATAATACGCATTGGTAAAGGAACACGTTAAGAGAACGCGTAAACGTTTTACGGATCGTCACATTAGTTCTTTCGACTTCATAAATCCTAAACCTGATACAATTCTAGATAATAAGCTATCGCCTATCAATTCTGGGTGGAACATTTCTATAGGAGAAATCGAGAAACGGCTGTAATAATGGCAACTGGTCCCTTAACTCCCATTTCAGTTGAATGATAAAACGTGAATACTAAGTATATCACGAAATTGGTGTTTGTTTGTTACACCGCGCGACTTGAATGGAAATTAGATGAATATTTTAAGGTTTACGACTGCAGTAGGGAATAAATTAAAGATATTTTAAATACATCAAACATTTTTATAAATGTGAAATGTAGTAGAATAATAATTGGATTGTTTTGCTCCATTCACTCTGCTTATACTTCGCATAGGTCAAGTCAAAAAAACACGAAGTAGAACTGTTTCAACTTTAGTGAAGAATCACAATAAAACCAGGTTAATCTATGGACTCCATACAAAAACGCGCGTTCCGAATCAGCAACGACCCAAGAATAAATAACAATGACTCATACCTAAATAATAGAAAAGCAATTTTTTAATAACAGACAAACTAGCAAACACGCCATGTGATGGTAAATGGTTACCGCTACATACACGTTCCTAACACCAAAAGGATCACCGACACATCGCCAGCCAAGGTGGAAGTGGCTTATTACGAACTCTCCGTGATTGCAATCGATACATTTAAATATATTTCGCGGTTGGTAGGAAAAGAACAGGCCAAAACCGTACCGTCAGCACGAGTATCGTCGGAATTAAACTGAGTAAGAAAGAGCCCGGTGACTTTCATTAAGAGGGAGTGTTTGCCATAATCTCATCCGTTATTCAGCAAGTATAAGCAACGGTTTGAATTTTGGTGTCCCTTACGGAAAACGCAAATTCGAATCCTACACGCACCTCTCATTTTTTTTCAAATTATATGCATATTACAAATTAATACCACATACGTCGGTGACATAAAACATTGTGATACTGATCAACTTTTTCTATGTCAATTTTTTCATCATAAAAAAATTTAACATAAGAAAGAATATAATTGTCATTTTAAGTATTACAGTCTCACTGAAAGGAATGCAGACTAATTTGTCCCGCTATCATACTTGGCAGCCAAAGCTTAGCTCGACTTACACTCTCTAAGCCTTTCATAATGTGTCTGAACTGTAATAACTTAACTGTCATAAGAAGGAACTTTACTTTAAAAATTAAATTAATTTAAGTTTTTTACAAATTAAATTAATCAATTTCTTTTTGGTTAAAACATATAATTTGTTAATGCTCGATGGAGAAAACAGGCATTATAATGTGTATTAAACTTTATGGTCTATAAAACAAAAAATCACCTATATTAATAATAAAACCGTAATTAGGCCGAATCTATAGTATCTCTACATTTTTTCTTATTTGTCTTATCTGGGTGTATCTTACGGTATCACACGAAAACAATTGTAAAAAAAATATATTCTCATATATTGTTCAAACTTGTCATAATAAATTTAATACTATAAGCCAGTATATAGAATGTTTTTAATGCGGACAAAAAATCTATCCGCGGAATAAATTTAATGGAAATTATGTTAAGAGATAAGTACAAAATGTAGGTGTTTTAGTATTGTTAATGACAAACAACGTTTATACTTAAAACTTATAATTTGATTTAACGTGTACTCCAACATAAATGTGGGACATCTTTAAACGAATAAATACAAGTCAAATCAAAACTTTGAAACAAGGTACGTATTTTCTGAACAATTATTTATTTTTTAACAATATTTTTATCAATAAACCAGGTCTTCGTTATTTTTTTATCAAAACATTCGGGCATTATAATTATTAAAGATAAAATCATTTAACATAACCGTTAATCATGAGAACAAAACTTAAGCAAGGAAAAATTTGTTATGATTTTGAAATTGAAGATGTTTACAAGGTGTATGCAAATGGGTGTGTGCAATGTGAATCGCTTTACAATGGCAATTTATATAATATAATTACAATTTATTGTATAATAAAGTATGTGGTGTGACAAATACAGAATAAAGGGAATGGATGATAATCAACCACCGTTAACATTTTTAACTTTCTTCGGCAAACAGAAAACGAGACACCACACTGCAACTGAAACACGTTAAAAATATTTTACACTTATGTAATTCTAAAATGAGGATGCCATTCGCTACAAAGTAAATTGGCTATTTAGCCAGGCAGAGAAAATCCTTACCACCACCCCTCGAGCATCCTCGGGATTTATCTGGCAACCTCCAAAATCAATGCTGGCTGGGGCCGGCGTCACTGACTCCTCCGTTATGCATAAAAGATTAGTTGGTACTCGAGTATTAATGAATCCTCTTAAACCAAAAATAGACCATAACAATAATGTAATAATAATAAAATTCTAACAGATCGCTTTTTGTACATTAAGGATATTTATGAGGAAACGTACTATCAGGGGCCTTTATTAACGCAACAGTACCCAAAACAATAGTTGTTAGAATTTTTGTCTGTTTGTCTGTGCATTTATTCGCGCTCATCTCAGAAACGACTTATCCGATTTGTTTTTTTACGTTTAAGTTACGGTTCTCAGTAATGTATTGCAGTAAGCTGTTTCATATCAATCCGTCCATAAATAAAAAAAGTTATGGATTAATATATATAAAACAATGTAGATGCCATTTCTAAGCGTAAGATAGTTTTTCTGTAGCGAAGCGAGGGCAGTTTTCTTGTAATATAATAAATTGATAAAAACGTGAGGGATTGTTGGATAAATAGGTACGTATTATGATTACGTAATCCGTTTAATAATAGCCCCGCCAGTTGAGTGGACACTCGCAAATCGATGCCCAATAGACTCAAACATTGAATACCAGATAAGGGCTTTACTTTCGGTTTTTCTTATCATATATTAATTACGTATGTGTACAATATCCTGTACCAGGACATTTCTAGTGTGGAGATGTCACCATTTATAAAAAACGTGAAGCTAAATATTTCTTCCTGCTAAAATATGCTTATATTATATTCTAGAGCGTATATTTACACTATTACTTTGTATTATTGTAAAACAAAGCTGGGGTGTTGAAGCGGCACAATCGTCGGTTGGCGCAGAATACATTAATTGATAAGCGCAGGGTCGCAATGTGACAAGCTCAGAACTCACAACGCGCTCATATTTCACAGCTCGAGAACTTTCATTAAGCGCTCATTAAAATGTTCTAACCCTTCTCTATGTTTAATTTGTTTTACCTTTATAATGAAGAACTTAACCAACACATTAGTGCTAATAATGACCAGTATTTTTTTACTTGAATACTTCAGCTTGTCTGTACCTGAAAAGTAAATTTTTTAGAGCGGGCGTATCAAGATTACATCTTTAATACCAAAGGAACAGTTTTCAATCAATAAAATTGACTGAAACTGGCTTACTGACAAGAATTCCCAGAAGATCTTAAGCGTTCCCGAAGTTGCCAAATCTCCAATAAAAAAGAAAACTGATAAAAAAATGACGTACACCTTAATGGACGAAATATGAAACGAAACACATGTTTAGAAGTAATCAGATATAATTTTCGGACGACATTGTAGAAACATTACGAGTAAATACTGTACTTAAGGGAGTAATGACGTCACATAAACAACGATAATGAAGGGGACAACATCACGCTACAAAGTAAATTGAATCGAGGTGCCAATAGGCGGAAGTCCCTCATTTCCTTGCATTTGTTGTCGACTGGTTCTGAGCATTAAATTTTCTACATCCTCACTCGCCGTATCCGGGTATGATGTCTGGCGCTATTCCAACTAAAGTGGATTAAGATTGACCCTCTCCGAGAATGCTAAATTCTATTGACGATGAGAATGTTATATTATATCAACAGAAATATAAACCGATCAATCTATCAAATATGTTCGGCATCAATTAAAGGTTAAATACGAAAATAAATACATTCATTCGTAAATGTTTAAGTTATTAAATTATAAAACTACTTTTATTTCTCTGTAATAATTTAAACAGTACAATGCGATTATTTTATAATAGTTTAACTTGACAATAAACTGGGATTTGAATATCCTAATCTATAAATTTTTCCATGAAAGCGGAATAAAGTGATCACAAACGAGGTCGTTTGTAAATTTCAGTCAACCTGAGAGTATTAGCTGGAAGCCCACGGTGTCCCAAGGCATCCATAATCCGGGAAAAAGTCGAACTAGCTCGCAGTCTTCGATAACGTTTAAAAGGTTTATAACGTCCTTAAATAAAGTTAATAGCTCTCCCCAAGTTTTTCGTTGTACCCTGAGGGCCATTACGCAATGTACGATACGATTTATGTCACGTTTATAGACTTTTGAGCATCTCGACTTACAGAACTAGCGTATCACTAACGTTGTAGAGTCGATTTATGCTAACGATTGGAAACCTTTTCGAATAATATCTTCTGATAGTATTACCGAAATCCTATATTTTGACTTCTGCGGGTTTGAAATCAAATAAGGCAATAGATATTGGACCATTCCCTTGAAGCCACTGTGCTTAATGAATCAAAAAGTTTATATTTATAACATATATTAAACGATCTCAAGATTTTGTTTGTGCTCTATAGGTACATACATCATTCACAAGGAAAAGTCTCTTGTACTATTTTAAAATTTAAATAGAGTCATGTCTCATAGAGCTGCCTTGGCAGTGTAGCATCATCCTGGTTCTAATCCTGTTAAACTATTCATAACTTCGAAACCCTTCATGATATACATATATCAGTACATATGAAATTACATTCAACTTTGAATTCAAATATCGGTCGTTTGTTTTAAAATTCCAATTTAATTCAATATCGACGCCGGAAAGCGGTTTTGTCGTATCTCGCAAAAATTCAATTATGAGTTATGAATCATTTGAAAAAGAAAAAATATTGCATCGCATGGTCTGGGTTTAATTTTTTTTTGATGATATTTGTTTTAGATATACCGTTAAATTTTTTTGGGAATATTTTGAAATTTACCGGAAATTTTTTTTGTAAATAAACTAAAATCCGCTAGTTTGATATTTTAAATTGATACAACAAAATTGCTGCCTGTACTTATAAATTACAGATACTTTGGCTGAGTTTCATTATTTCCAATGACTTACACATTCACGCCGCATCATACTATAGTTTATTTAGAGATAAAGCGAATTCGCTTGTTGAAATCTGTAAATCACCATGAAATATTTATGTAATTATTTGCTTTATTTAAAGAACTGAAATTTGTTTTAACATTTTTGTTTTTTTTATTTTTCAAATAAATACAGCATTTTATATGTGTAATAAATTTTAACCCGCCATTGACAAATTACAGCAAATGCCAAATAGCACTATAAAAACTACATAATACATAATACGTAACATTTTATATTTATAGGCAAATAAAACAAATTTGCTGCCAGTGAATTTTAACAATTTCGTGATAGTCTATATATGTATATAATAAAATTTTATCTAATCGCTTTCTGTACACGAAGGATATATGAATAAAACTATATTAGTACAGGCCTTTATTAGCTCAATAAAACCCAAAGTAACAGTTACAACAATTTATGTCTGTTTGCCTGTGCGTTTGTACGCGCTAATCTCAGAAACGGCTTCACTGATTTCGTCATGGATTCACTAAACTATCACTAAGCATCACTTAATGTTTAAAATTCGTTTCATTGAATTGCGTAAATAAATAAAAGAGTTATAAATAAATATATTTTTAATTCTCAGGAAGAGAAAAACCCAGTCCGAAAATTATTCAGGTGCCATTTTTAGGCGTAATGCGTAGTTTTTCTGTAGCGAAGCGAGGGGTGTTTACTAGTATGATAATGCATACATTATATGTGTAATAAATTATATTCCGTATATTTTTATACTGATGTTAATCTCTTTAACTACATAAATAAATTCCTAAATCAAAGTTTAGCTTTAAACAGACTTAACAATGTTAATGTTTTAGATGACAGATTGGCATTTCATTTTTTTTTTTATTATAAATTATGTAATTATAAGAACGATGTAATTTTTCAATACAATAATGCATCTGATAACGTTACGCATCTAATTGTAATGAATATTTTGAAACTCATGCCAGTTTCAAGAAAATTACTTTGAAACTGTGTTGTCTGACAGCATGAAATAAAGCCACCTCCTTTCAATTTCGAGAGGTGTTAGTGAATATCGTTTAACTTGAGAATCTGTTGTCACCCTTCAAAACTTTGCTTCGAGTTAGGTTGTATTCAATTAATGTATTAATATATATTAAATTAATTTTGATTTTTTAAAATTCACACAGAACGTGGATAGTAAAACAAAAAATTGAATTAATATTTGCCAGAATCTAGAACTGCTTGACATGTGTTCCGCGTTTACTGTGGGTAAAAGCGCTTTTCCAACGTGGATTAAATTAAGAAATACAACGTGAAGTCTGTAATGGAGATTAGGTGAAATTAGTCATGAAGATTGTTGAAACGTTTTTAGACGAACAAAGCTTCCGAGGCTGGCTGTGTAATAAGCTTAAAACCTAAATAAGTCTTTACTTTCTGCACTCGCAACATTTATGTTTAAATGCTTTAAATGTATAATAATTAAAACCTAATGTTTATTATTTTATGACAATTAAAATGTTATTACAATATATATCCAAAAATATTGGTTAAAGCTATATGTGTGTGTGTGTGTGTGTGTGTGTGTATGAGGGTGTGTGTTTTAAGAAACCAGTCTTCACTATATTTATGCTCCCAAACGAGCCAAAAGCAAAGAAAAGCCTTAAAGTTCATCTTAGATTGTACTCGTGAATTTCAATGGGGCGCCCATACGATATATCGGTTCTTGTGGGTGAACTAAGTTTGTCTGTTTGTGTCATTGGAAAGATAAGACAGTTTGCGGACGTCGGTACAGCTAAACTTGTTTTCAGTCATACGAGTATATTCTATAATATCT
>PDGT01000021.1:3444633-3560265 GCA_003671415.1 Megathymus violae
TAAAGTTACAGAGTTGATACATGATTTACCCGTGGGAATTTTAAAACGACGAGTAACACAGTGACACACACATACACAACACAGGTTGTAGATTATGGTTATGATACCGAAGAATACATAAATTACAAGGACGCTGGAAAATAATAGCACTGCAACCGATTCCATGCAGTTAAAAACTTGCATTGTAATTATTACAATCGGTTGAAAATATGCTGAGGAGTTGCTTTCGTCGTTTCTTTTCTTCAAGTTAAGCACGTTTTTAAAAAGGTAATAGAACAAAAAAGACGTGCATTAGTATATTTACAAAATACTTAAATGATTTTGAATTACAATATTAGACAAAATATAATACAATATTACAATGTTTGAATAAAATTTTACACATATTATTAGGACAAGAACGCGATTGTCATCTGCAGCAAACACATTGTCACCATTACACTAGGTTGGCTGGTAGAGAATGCCAACAAAAATTAAAGCCGCCTTTTGCAGAACCTCGACATAGGTTTTATAATAATGTATAAATAAATCAACTAATACGTCCACACTAGTACGTCCAACTCATCGATCATCAACCTAAGACTTCTGAACCATCTCATACAACGGGATTAACACGTCCTCTACAGCATGGAAATGCTCAAGTTAATGTACAAATACGGGAATGACATCTGAAACCCTCTAAATCCGCTAAAAGCGGCTAATCAACCGAGGTACATTTTTTTAGCATTCAGCTCACGGATACAGGAGGTGACGTCATGATGAATGTTCCGCCATATGTTATGAGGAACACGTGCGAGCTCGGTTTTTGCGGTATTAATTATAGCTTGAAGAGAGCTGCGACCGACAAACGAAGAATGGCCATCGTTTATCCAGTTGAGACAAAACGGTCAAGAAAATTTGCAGCGATCAAACATTTCTAGAGATTTCATTATTTAATCTTATAATACCACAATTGAAATTATTACTTTCTAGTTATTCATAATTCTTCCATGAATTACATTTAATTTTTTTTATTCATGGTTGGTTTTTACAATCAATTTTCAATAAAAACGAATTTAATATATTCCTTGTATTGTTTCTTAAACCCACCTTATTTAATTTATAATACCTATGAAAATAATCTCTGTCTGTCTGCTCAGAACTTTTTATATAGTTTTAACAAAAAAAATAAAATAATTCATAAGAACATTTCATTTGTGATAAATTTACAAAACATCTGATATAAACATGTAAAAAGTGTTTCGGGTGAAAAGAGTTTAAACTCGAATTACGGTGGATACTAAACATTAGAATTAAAAAAATACTCCTTAAATGGCAGTGACCAAATTATGAAATTAGGTGTAATATAACGGACAGCCATTATAATTACAAATCGGTTTGTAAGATGCTCAATTTATCTTTTAGCCCAAGCCAATCTCCCCTGCGTGGTGCACACTGCTGAACAACAGCCGAGCCTATGGCCTAGGTCCCTCCTGTTGAAGTTTGTTACGCTCTAACTACCCAATTTTATCCCGACGGAACTTGCATGTTGGTTGAGTTTTTTGCTCGCCTACCTATCTATCCTCCCCTCCTTCTAAAGCCGATTATGAAAATTTTCATACGCGTTTGAGTCGCAGTGTCGCAGAGCTAGAAATAATGCGAGTCTCCGCTTTGTTTTTAGTCCGCAACGCATCAATGATGTTTTTGGTGTTACCGATGTCCATGCGCGAAGATGACCATTTACCAGCAGGTGTTCGTCTGCTCCTTTCGTGACTAGTTCCATAAAAAATTGTTTCCCATTTAGTTGCTACTCGTATTTTACACGTATGATTATTATTTTCTAAATAAAGCGAGGGCAGGTAGGTGGCCAGTTCAAAAAACGTATATAATATAAATATAACGTCTATAAATAATTCGTTAAAATTTTGTAAACTTTTAATTAAGTTAAACGACCCCGTACCCTAAGTAATAGCGACACTGACTGACAACCGAGGGCTCCCGGGTACGATTCCAAATAGACTTTTATGCGACACATAAATTGTTTTTCTCGTATTGTGATTGTATGTGGTGTCAGACGTGTGTATGCTCCTGCCATCCGCGTTACACAGAATCCATGTGCAGGGGTGTGAATGTGTGAACGGTTATATATTTATTTAATTAAAGTAAACCAAAATAGGTGATGAAAAACAACACATTGGGGCGTACAAAAAAAGTATGACAACTATATAGTATAACTATAGTATGACAACTATAGTGACCAACTAGCTATAGGTGTCTCCATGTAAATAAAATTCAACAACTTATATGAATTGCTTAAGACAAGGATAAACAGATGGTAATCCTCATTCTCATTCGCGGCTTAAACATCCATCTATATAAAATTTATTAATACATCTTTAAAATTTTAAGGGCGTTCTTTTAAACTGCGTAATTGGTATTCGTATACAAAAACATTAAAGATTTTTTTTTATCTCCGATCAAAAATGTACTTATTTGATACCCCTTCTAAAAAATGTAATTGCTTATAAATTTTATACTCGTGTAAAATGAAGTTAAAGTAGATTTAAGGGCGCATATCGACGTAAGAATCGAGTGAGAATCCAGAAAACACAAAGGCTCAGGTCTGGCCAAACGTCACCAATTAAGAGGGTCTACGGAAAGATATTCAGGAGCATAATAGAACACCAAAGAAACCCTAACGATAGCGATAGAGCCGCTCTATTGTTTTTTTTTTATTAACAACACGAATCAATTCTACCATAACAATAAATTTTCGAAAAAAATCTTTTAACGTATTAGCCATGTTTTTTTAACCTTATTTTTAAATCAACTATTATATGTTGAAAAGCCCTATGCACTGTTATCTGCGCAGACAATGAGTCTGTACTCCGCCATAGAAAACGGATGGACGTGGACGGCGATAACCACTTCATCATCATTATCATCACCGATACCTGTAAAATGAAAAACTGCTAGTTATGCGTACCTGCTTGTCCCTGTAGCTCGGGACCAGGATACGAGCTACGATATCCCCTGCTTGTACGACGCGACTAAAAGGGCATTTGTGGCGATGAGGGCGATAGGAATGGGAGCTCGAACCATCCGGCTAGAAACCCCGGGAAGGACGATGGTGTGTGGCCGCGTACCGTCGATAAGATTGGATGGTGCGGGACGGGCCATGTTGTTCCACCCGGGTAGAGTCCGACAGGGCTACCGCGCTCAGAGGATTCCGGTTGCGTTCCTATTTAGATCCCGGAGTCCTCTATATAGCACTGAAGAAGGTCACCAGGGAGGTTTTAGTGCGGTAAAAATCCCACATAAACCAGCGTCGCTCCCACGGCACCGGGTACCTTTTGAAGGTTTCCCCCGCGGAAACAAAAAAAAGGTATGTGTACCTGAAGGAAAACATTGCAAAGTAGCCTGCGAGCGGGAAACAAGCCATAATTAATATTTAATATGAACATACGAACAAACAAGTACATGCAGGATTCAAACCCAAGTCGAGAAAATCACAATTTTTAACCACAAGTTGCTATTGCTGTGATAAGACTAAATAATACTAGAATACACTCAATAGTAAACATACTGTATATAGACTCTAATCAAAATCAACAGATACTTAAACTTGTTACGTTCGAAGAAAAACCAATAACACTTAATACATATCTATTCATTTGTAGTGATAATATCATTGGTACATAATTCAACGAAATGTATTTATTCCGAATACATAGCTTATGAATAAAACGCTCCAGATGTCTGATGTTATTTTTATAGTTTCCCAGGGCGAAGTGACCGCCCGGCGTCTCTTGATTATTTGAACAAAACTACATATCAACAAATACCATTAAAGTACAGGTTATATCGGATTAGTTTTTTTTTTTTTTATTAGCTTTTTTATTTTTTTTGTAGAGAAACCTGACTTGCTGCACTATTTTCAATTTTTTTTTTGTTTTTACATTTATTTTCATTCTGTTTTTTTATTTACCATTTGTTATCATAGTTTATCTATTCGAGGTATAAAATCTACCCAAAATTAAATAGGATTTTTTATTTAACGGAAAGTTGGAAAAATGCCGTATGAATATTATTATTTTATCAATAATTATTAAATTACATGATATTACCTACAAAATCTCATAAAAATATTTGTAGTTATCTCAGTCATTTACGGAACTACAAACTCTTGAAGTATGCACCCCATTACTTAGACACTTAAATGTTCCACTAGCCTGGTTTTTAAAGGTTCATACTTTGTACAATTATATGTGTGTGTGTGTGTGTAAAAATCTGTCAGCGTCTTGCATATGTATAAAAACCACTCACTTCAGTAACAATATATTTCTCTGGTGATCTACTAGATACGAAATAGTCATATAACTTCCCAGTGATACTTTTAAAGTTACATAAAAAAATTCTCAACTCGGACATTTTCTTTTTGCCAACGTAACTTTATTTCGATAATATATATTTATATGTACTAATGACTAACCCCGACTCAGTCGGGTTGGACAATTATTATTATATCTTATGTTCATCAGGAATAATGTACCATTCAAATGGTTAAAAATGTTTTCAAATAGGTAGAATGGTTCCAGATATTCGTCGAATACACACAAACTCACCAAAAATACTAAAACTGTGTAAATGCTATTTCTAAGCGTAATACGTACTTCTTTCAGAGGCGAAGCGAGGGCGGTTTGCTATGCTTTAATAAAATCCACTTAATTTAATTCTTAGAAGATCTACAAAGCACAGCATTATTATCCCCAATATATTCCACCTCGTTTCATTTAAAGCGGAATTGGAATCCACCACACCATTATTATTATTTACATTTACTATTAACTTTAACCCTTGGTATAATGTGGAAGCCATTTTGTTCCAAGTATGTTCGTGCTGAAGGCGATACGTTTCCATTTTGATGCGTATCTAATACTGTAGCAAGAATTTTTGTGGTCCTGAGATAGTAATGACGGTTTCATAATGAATTTCACTTCCCTGCAGATTTTTTTACAGGATATAAAACTGACTCCTGTCATTTTATATGTGAACAAAAAAATAACAACTGGACAATAATTTAAAAATTGTCGACTAATACGGAATATAATATACTAAACTAATACAGGAAAAATTTCACAACTTAACAAATTGTTATAAAATTCTTAAAAGGTAAAAAGAAAGAAATTTTTGTATTAAAATAATTTAACTTGAACAACATCATTCAACATTCAAAATAATTTTCAAACAATGGCTTCTAAACTGCACGTAGTATAATAATCTGTATGACGTATCCTTTCTCTCGCTTATGTGTCTGTATTATGTGATATGTGACATTCGCCTGTCAAAACAATTTGAAAGTTGCCTTAATTATTTATTCGTATACAAGAAAATTTATGGAATACTGCGATGGATTTTATCAAAATAGAGAATACAACTTAATTAATATATTAACAAAGCCACCAAACATAACTTAAAGGGATAAATGTTTTTTAACTTTTAAAAGGTAATTGACACGAGTGAGGGCACACCCACACAGTCACACATACACATACAGTTGATTTCGATATAAAAGAGCGGGGCCTACCAACACGAGCAACATGAAATGCTCAAGGCTCTAACACTGTGAATGTTAATGTATATATGTGTTCAGTTAAATAAATGTATTTAGTTATATTAAATCTAGAAAGTAGGCTAAGTCAGGGACGTGAACACGGGCGGGCAGCCGACCAATGATCGCTTGTCTGATGAGATATCTGAGCAAGGAGAATACCATTGTACGTGTGCTGTGTCGATTTCTCAAAAGTGTTCGACCTAGTCGTATACGATGTGCCGTGGAACAAGTTGACGGATATTGGTGTGCCGACGGAATATAAGTCCCTTAACATATAGTATTCGTATGCTAACTAGAAAAATCAGATAAAGTAGGCTGGAATGTGGCGTGGGGCAAGAAGTATTGAGCCCGCCATAACTACACAATCTAGCTTGTTACACATTGATAAAACAAGTTTTAATAGTATTCGCTGCGTAGATGATATTGTGATGCTCAGTTCTTCGCCGTTGTTGAAGGCTGAGAAGCTGTTATTCAACCTGCGAGACCTATGCAGACATACATGACCTTAGTGGCCATAAAGTTGAACTTCAAAAGGCAGTAGAATAATTGTATTCAAATTTTGAAATAGCGGCATCGCCATTTACGGCCCGTATGTCTCAACGGTGTAGTGTTAAGTGTATTGGAGTGTATTTAGGTACCTCATTCATATCGTCACGAGCGATTTAAAAAATGATGCTAACATTCAATGAGAACGCAGGGCATTGGCATTCAGCAATATGCTTGACCGTAGATTCGCTCAGTGTACTGCAGACGTGAAAGTCAATCTTGACGCAGCCTTAGCGCTGTAGCAGCTCAATAAGGTTCCCGGAAGCACAAACCGATTGCCTCTATGCAATTTCTTATGCACATAAGAAAACGACCTCCATACTACAGTGCTTACGCAACAGCAGCAATGGGTGCTGAAGGTAACCGCTGCTTTTAGTCGCCTCTCACAACACAGCCAGGAGATACGGGGGTCTCGAGCTACACGGACTAATCAGTGATCTAGTTACTTTATTACATACATGTAGATTAAGAATCGTTCTTAAATAAAAATAATGATTAATAAAATCTCAGTCAATCTTTTGTTTATTATGATTGTGCAAGCAACCATAAACCAACCGTGAACAGTAAAAAACTGAAGTTACATCGGGTTTTTTTTTTTCAAAATAACCAACATTTTAACATACAAGTCAAGTATCTTGTGAAATATAAAACCAAAATATTATTTCAGCCAGAGTTTGTGGATAAGCTTTGGATCGTGCTTCGTCGAACGTTCCCAGACTCAACACTCAATAAGTATCTACTTTGTTTGAAAGAAGCTTTCCTACATGGATAAACTAGAAGTACACTGGAAATACGTCACACAATTAAAATATTTGTTTTACATTACGTATATCCATACTGAACATTAGAAATTTATAAGTAATTCGGTAGTCGTTACAGTTTATTTAAAAATATATACTGCAATGCTATATAAAGAATCTGGTTGATATTGACAATCAATACAATTAGCAGTTCGTTAAATACCGTGATTAAAATGAAGTGTCTTGGCATCGTGGACTAAAGAATTATATCCCGCATCACTGATCTATTAAACTCATAATCTATCATAATCTATGCCTTGCACAAGTAAAATGAGACTAAAATTTAAATCAGAGAGTTTGCAATCGCTCCAAAGGCTTGACTTATGAAAATCTACTGCGAAATCGTGAAACAAGAAATATGCATAATTTGCTTAGTCTTCATATCGCCTTCAAATGGTTCAGCGTTCTTTTATGGGGCTTGGAGTTTGTTTTGACAATAAGGTTCCAAAGTGGATACGTGAGTTACCCATTGGAACTTTTATGCGACGCGCTAAAACACAGCTTATAGGGAAAGGATATTACATTATAGATGAATATATTAACAACAAGGACGCCTGGAAATAACATTGTCGAACCCAGTTCTACGCAGGTTTAAACTTACGTTGTAATTACCATGTGATGTTTTAAAAGATGTGCTGAGGAGTTTCTTTCGCTGTTTCTTCTCCTCAATGTTAAAACACCTTTTCGGAGCGGTAGTAGAAGCAAGAAATTAATTGCATAAGTGTATTTACAGAATACCTAAATGATTAAATGATTTTCAATTTGGAGAATTGAAGTACATATATCTTAATGTATGGAAAGGTTTAAACACTCAGCATATAATTTTTACTAAAGTACTGTGTATGAAACGGTATCTATTACTTACATGATACTTAAAGAGTTCTATTCGAAGAAGTAGAAATGTAAATTTTTCCTCAAAAAACATACAAATCACTAACATAGCGCGATAGTATTGTATCGAGAATAAAGGAATATCTTCAATTTACGCCGATAAAAATGAAAGTTGTTCTTTTACACCAAAGTTATTCCTCGGTCGCAGTTTTTCAAACTTCCTGCTGTTTGTTCCGAGGGACGATAATGCAGCAAGAAGTTTTCCGTGTTATACATAATATTCTCAAAGAAGTAGATAGTTAAGTTATTTGGTATTGTTGCTGGATATACACAGTAATACATATATAACACAGGTGTAAGACTAAGAAAATGGCGCAAAAAAAAATTATAGTTGAATTAAAAATCTTCATATACTCTTACAAAGAATTAACGTCAGTGCAGACCATGTACTATGAATGAAAATCAAATGTTAACTTCTTAATTTTGCCGCATAGTCCAGACTTTATTTTAACGAATGTAAGAAAATATGAAATTACTGTGTACTTTCAATTATATGAGTGAAATATTTAAAAAATCCATATAGTTAGAAATATACACGACGGCCCTAAAATAATGAGAAAATGGCAAGTACATTAGTAATACATGATAACGACGATTATTAAAACTCAATATTTTAAGCTCGAAATACAATGTAGCAGAGTCAAAGCAAAGCAGAAGCAATCTAAAATTAAATATAACATACAACCCGTATCACCAGATAACGCACAAATCAATAAATGTAAATAAAATACTTGTAATATACATCATAATTTTTTGTCTGTAGTTATAATGGCGTTAGTAAGCAAAAGAGGGTAGATATTAATTAATAGTCTTCATAAAACGCAATAAAAAGCTTGTCAAAGAGAGCTAACGGACGCCAACTAATTATGCAAAACGGACCGCTTATTAAAGCCAACGCAAACATCTGATAATTGCAAACTGATTGCTCGTGCTGTGACAACAATCAACTTCAAATCACATCCTGGCTTTTGAAGTCGCACGTAATCGAAGACCTTTGTTTCTATATTGAAAAATAGGATTTAATTGCCTGCTACAGCGCGCTCACTAAAGTCACTCAATTTTTTATTGCTTACATTGATTGTAAAAATTTTAAAGAACAAAGTTATGTAACTAATTCGACTTTTATTTATCTACCCGTAATTTTAGTTTTACTTGTAATTTTAATTTTAGTACACTTTCAGCAATATTTGTACTAAAACAGCCAAAATACCCTTGTCTATTAAAACTTCAAGGCATTTACATTGATATTAGGTATTAAAAAATAGAACATACTTCATCATACTTACGGTTTTTGGGAGCACCAACTCGAGTCCGAAAGATCTTAGATCGCCTTTAAACTTATGAAAATATTTTTTCAGGAAACAATTAGAATCGACTTTGCGTGATCATGATGAATAGAAGGGTTCATAAAACTTTGTCCCTCATCCAATTCACAATTGCCAAATTTCAAATTCAAACTCAAAATAATTAAATCATTCAGGTATTTTGTAAATACACTTAAACACGCATTTTTTTGCTTCTACTACCGTTTCGGTAAGGTACATTGAAAAGTAGAAACGTCGAAAGAAATTCCTGAGCACATCTTTTAAAGTAATTACGAATTAAATTGTAACCAACGCGTAATCAGTAGCGGCAATGTTATTTCCAGCCGTCCTTGTCATTTACATATTCATCTAAACCATAACATTCATTACCTACAAGCTGTTCTTGAACATGTCACTTAAAATTTCCAATAGGTAAATCACATAACAACTTTGGAACCTTGATAAAAAAACGAACATCGAGCCCCATAAATCTTTTGAAGGCGATATGAAAATGTTATGTTAGTTTGTGCCTATATCTTTTTTCACGATTGTGTGCATCACTGTTCTGCTTGTTATTTAAAGTTTTTCGTATAAATTTTAAATTACTATAAATATCTTTACAGGTAACAGTGAGTGCAGCTATTTCTTTATTTTTTTCCCGTAAAGACTCACGTGACTTTATACATATGTAGCTCTAATTGTTGTTTCCTACAATACAACTATAAACTCAATGTCAGCTGACAAAGACAAAATAAACAAGTCTAGCTCTCTCTACGTCCGTGAACTGTCTTATTTTTATAAATTTTCTTTTCACGACTCACAAATCATGAGGCTATAAGTAATTTTTGGTTACTTCTTAAAAAAATTTAGTCCGTCTTATTATTATCCATACTTGTATACTAATATTATAAAGAGAGAGTGCAAAGTCTGTGAGTGTGATATGTGGAAAGTAAACTCCGCAAACATGGGACCTTATTAGATTTATTCAAAGTTAAAAGTTTCAAGAAAGACCCGCTATATATACATAATTAATACACCCGAACGAAGTCGCTTATATAAAAGAATAATTCCAATAAATCGAAAAATAATTCAATGAAATTTGAATATAAAGTGCAAAAACCAATTTTTATAACGTTATTTTATCTTGAACGCCAAAATTTAATCATTTATATCAACGACATTGAATGTCACTCAATCTTAATCAGAAAATCAAGGCGAATAAAATTCAGGAACAGAAATTCGGTCAAGTGTAGATCAGGATCGCCGGAGGATATAAGGAGAATATGAGAGAATGAGGAATGTATTCTACTTTTCATCTAAATTTGATTTTGGAGTAAATTTCTGTTACATCAATAACCGACAAAAAAGCATACCAGCCGCTCGATACCAGGGCTCGTTACCGGCGTCCATAGCAATCAAATGCAACAATGCCATTTAACGAATTCACTTAAATTCAACAAGAACCGAATAACAGAACGTTTTTTCCATAATCGTATTGCTGTACAAGAACAAGAATTCGAAAGAACACGAAGATTGCTAAGAGAAATTAATACAATAGCACTGTACATTATTATGGCATCGGTATTAATGGCTATTATACATCTGTAATTACTAAGGCGCCTGGTGGTTTAAATTCGACCATAATTTTTATAATAATAATAAAACTTTAACGGAGTCGAATTAATAAAGCTAAATATTTTTTGCAAATTTAATGTAAGTAGACTATTTAATTAGTAAGTAAAATTTTGTCTGCTTGGCTATAGCTATTATAATAAATTAGTATGTTTCTAATTCACAAACCTATAAAAACCCATTCCTAAAATAATGTGGGTTTACTTTTAAAAGTACGACGTGGGTGTTCTGAGACTAAAAGTTAAATTGGTCACTAGACAATAAATAACGTTGTATTTTCGTTTTATTTTATTACATTAAAGCTCGTGAGTACCTAACAAATAAAAAAACAATCGACAAACAGAGAAGAAAAAGTTACAAAACTGTTTTATCTTTGCCTATTTATGTAAACATGTTTAGGATACATATTTACAGTGATGTACTTAGATCATTAGAAACAATGGACTCTGAACTAGTAATTGTATAATTGCGACCAAAAGTATGTCCGATACGTACAACCATTGTAAAGCAACAGTATATACTCAATCTCATAGTAAAGACAGGCAGGAGGCATCCACATCGTAATGCAATTAAACCTTCATCACTCAATTGAGAATCCTTTGAGATATTTAGATAAATAATCCTATAGCTTAAGTTACAAACTCTATTCAGACACATCACTACATATATAATGCAATTAAATTCCATCATATATTCTGGATAAACGGCGCAGTGTACGCATTGCCGGATTTAGATGAAAAGAGGCCCTAGGCTATTCCACTAATGAGGCCCTTTCAATCGTCGGGATATCAATAGGTATTCTTTTTTTTCAGTTTTTTTGGTACGTATGTCAATATTTGCCATAGCAGTCACTAAACGTATGAACTAAACTTTGGTGCAATCTAATACATACAAACGAACGGACCCAATGAGCTTGATCTTAACCAATACATTTTTATGTTTGTTTATTAGTCATATGCGTAGAATTGCTCTTTAATTTCGGTTCAGTGTATTAGTGTTCAGTGTGTAATTTTAATTTTGCTAACAATTGAACTTAAGCCCCTCTTCACCGTGAGACCCTAGGCTGCAGCTTAATTAACCTATAGGAAAATCTGGCTCTGAGTGAAGGACGAACAATACATACATAAAAAATTTAAATTTTCTGAGATATAAATTATACGCTACATTTATGTTTTATTAATTATAACATTACTAATATACTCTTGAATTGTATTAATTGATTCTTAGTTAATGGATTGAACTTATAACATTATATTAGTACCTCAAAGAAAGTTAATTTATTCGTAAATAATAGAATGGTTTGTAAATTCCTTAGAAGATAAATTTTAATGTTATACTCGTAAGACGGTTTATATAACATACAATTTATTGTTTTATTCTACCAACAGATTTTTAATTGGACTCTAAATAGAGGTCGGAACTTCGCGCTCGTTACCTCGCCAAAGAAATTTTCTTCGTACATCTCCTCCCACAAATGTGATTACGACTTACAGCTCTAGACAGAACTTTGGTAATTGTGTTTTCAAGAACTTTCTAGGTATGTAAATCTTCATTTAAAACATCATGCATATTACTTTACAAAACTGGCAGCCATAAAATACGTATTTAATTTACAAGAATGATATTTTTATTAAGTTTATTGTTATTTAAATACTATTTATATACGCTCATTTTAGTTTACATTAAATCGTTTTTTTTTATATTTCGTTATTGTTTAGCTAATTTATAAAAGGTTTGTGAACTACAAAAAAAGATAATATCAGAAAATAAACAAAGAAATTCTCGGCTAGGTCAATGTACAATAGGCACTCCAACATAGGTAAACGAACCAATATATATACGAACCAATATAAGCTGGTATGGCAATCTCTAGTGTACAAAACAAAATACCTTTTAAAATTGTGACAAAAATTCATTCTAGCGTTTCTTCAGCGTAGAGTCTACAGTCGACGAACATCTACACGTTCGACGAATGCATGTATGCCCGGCGTAAACACCACGCAACGCAACATTGGTACATAACTAGGTATCCAGCACGTAAATCGTGGCGATAAGCTGTCAATGTCACAAATGAATCGATTTGTCGGGTTCCTTATAATCGATGAATAAATAGTCCATCGATGAATAAACGATAAATAAAACTATGTATAAATCGATGTATAAACTCCAGGAAAAATAAACTTTAACCTAACCTTAAAATTTAACCTAATATTCTGTATTTTTTCAGAACCTCACGACCTTTGTTTTGAAAATAGTGTATATTGCACTAGCTCGCTTGGAACATATCCTTTGTCAAAATGTTTCAAGCGCACCAATAAGAAAATACCAGTTGAACGCAATCTTCACTTTCCTATCCTATTCGATTTATAGAATACCCTACTGTCCAGTTTTAGGTAATACTTGGCAATCTGTTTTGTGATAATTATAATAAAAAAGCGTTTCGATCTCCCGTTCTGCTTAATAATTGTATGAACAAGAATGTGTGCCAAGAATTTGACTTCTTTAAATTTATTTACATATAAATATTTCTTGTTATTAATTTTAAATAGAATAACGTTCATAATTCATTTGAAACTTTAATAAACATGAAATCGTCGACAATACGAATGACTTACAATTTGCTCAATTAATGTCTGACGTTTACTCCAATCAAACGTTGTTATAAAATTAATTTATTTCGTACCTTTCAATGTAGGTTATCTAATAAACAAAATTTATATTATGGTTTAAGATCCTTATTATAAAATTTATAGATATAAAACTTAACCATAACATTTGTGTTGCTTTAGGGCGTACAAAGAGAACATGATTGATATTTAGCTTAGAAAATGTTTAGTTAATATACATACCTAATTCTTGGTTAACTGTGGGTAGATGCTACTTAAAAATAATAGCGTTCGGGTTAATTCGAAGTCGTACTATTTAAATATAAAGTACTGGCTGTAACAGTAGCGGCAGTTAATTATAATACTCAGTAAGTTAAGCTTAAAAATATTTATTTATAAAAATTTTAAACTTAATGTAGTAACCTTTTGAATAACGTGATTATATATTTTTTATTATGATAAGTTACAATGTGCTTTTTCTACAGTTTTTTTTAATTGTATAAATTTTTACAGTTCTTAATATTATCAGGCAATTTAGGTTTGTAAAATTTAGATTCTGAATTGTATGAAATATATAAATTTCAACATTAATTTCGTATTAAACTCAGATTATAGTTTGAGTGCAAACCGCAGATAAAAGAGCATCAAAGTGGTCTATATAAGGTCGTTTGCCAATAACCATTCATTAACAAAAACCCCTCGGCCTAAGACAGTAAGCCCAAAGGACCTCAATAACCGGTTTGGTATAACAATTTAATCAACGGACAATGGCAATCACACACAAATAGCCTTCGTTCAGCTAAACCATGTTTCCGCGAGGGATTTCAACAAAAATGTCATTACGGTCCCTTCGACCGATACTCAGCATAAGATTCAATCCAATTGAATATGCTTCACGATATATAAATCGCTTTCAACTTGGAGAAACTGTACAATTCATGAAATATGTAACATTGTTTCAAACATAGTGTAAAACAAAAATGCGTTGTTCCTCCAAACAGCAGCAATAACTGTGCTTGTTATCGCGGTTATCGCTGTGAAATTGGTATAGTTTTTATTTTTTGAAATTACATTAATATTCATATTTTCACTATAATTTACCACAGCGACCTCTCTGGTGAGATTAAGATTAAAGTTTATTTTATGGCCGCAGTAAACAAGAAAAAAAATTATTAATGTGATATAGTAGACAACAAATTACTAGTATGTATCGTGATAAAATATAAAATATATTAACTTCATCTTAGTATTATTGAGCAACAGTAAACATCAAGAAGCACACATTTTAATTTCATGAACACTAATACTCGAAATAATATTCAATCGCAATAGTGATTTTCTCTTTACGCAGGTCCAAATTGTCTATGTTTTAGATTATGGTCAGGGCACTATATACCTATAGATATATTCTGATTGGATGGACGGGCGACATTGGAACAGATTCCATAGCTACGTGAGGACGAACTTTTCGTTTTTTCAAAGCTATGGAGGAATTTGACCTTATTATATTTGTTCGTGAAATGGCCAATACGACGAAAATATTTTGGCCTTTTCAGCCGCTATGAGGCTCAGAGTTCGAGAGAGGAATTTTAAGATTCTGTTCGAACGTAAAAGATAACATTTATATAGAACGTATTTACAAAGAAAAACAAAGAATACGGCTATGAAAACCTGAGAGGAGAGGAATATTAATATTGACTTTTCTTTAACAAGATGAAGAAACAGTTTAAATGTCGCTTCATTTATTATCTTTTTAGGCCAGCAACTTGTTAATTAAGGTGATGCAAACATTCATGGGATTGTGCCCATGGATTACGTGACCAGTATGCTACTTTGCGCGATCTTACTTGAAACAAAAAAAAAAGCTTCAGGAGTAGTAGGGGTACATTATCTATACTAATAATAATACTAATATCTTTTGGAAATATTAATGTAGGTACACTTTGTAATTAATATAAAGGCCATACGATTTTTTTTATAATTTCTGACTATTTGTCTGTCTAATCGCAAATAATATTAAAATGTTGAATAGATTTACGTGAATCTTGAATGTTTGGAACTTATATTATTGGTCTTATCTGTAATGCTTTTCATCGCAGGAAATTAAATTATTCTCGCAGAAATTCCGAAAAAGAAGCGAGGGTGGGTTACATTTAAATGTGTAATATTTTAAACGTCTCATTCTTTGATTTCATATAGTCATTCCAGCAAATGTTAATAGATAATATTTCTCCAAATTCTAACTATCTCCTTAGCTGGTTTATTTAGTTTTGCCATAAATTTTATCAAAATAAAAAAAAAAACATTTTGTTCGTATTCTTTTGAAATCTGAACTAAGAGATATTATTGCCAGGTCAATGCATCTCTACAAGAAAGATGACACATCTGACATTACATAACTCCAGAAGGCAAACAAAAGGCAAGCGCATAAAAGC
Source organism: Megathymus violae (assembly GCA_003671415.1). Taxonomy (NCBI): domain Eukaryota; kingdom Metazoa; phylum Arthropoda; class Insecta; order Lepidoptera; family Hesperiidae; genus Megathymus; species Megathymus violae. The sequence continues at coordinate 3,460,441 of PDGT01000021.1, forward strand.
CAGCCATTGAAGGAGGTGTTTCTCCCGTATCCTTTGCTACGAACACGTTCCACCTCTTAGCCTATCCTGCACGTATCGTTTCACTTTTCGAGAGTACTTCATCATTTTAAAGCTACTACAAAGGGTTACTTGAAATACATTAAATATTGCTGTTCATAAAATTCGAACAAATGATATTTTCCTTTCATCTCTTACAAAAAATGCTTCAATCTTCGTATTAAAAGAAAAACTCACTGTCTAATTAAAATGAATGAAATATTTTTTCATCATTATTGTAGTTCCAATTAAAACTGTATCTCGATGTTGCAAACCCAGATAAATGTATCTAAAAGTCTATAAATCTATAAATGCCGCAATACAAAAAGAGAGACCGATCAATCTTAACGAAAGTTATGACTTGTTACCACTACATTGACACCAAGGAACAAGTCAGTGATTCGCGTCGTTCGAGAGGTAATCCATTTTGCCGGACATTAAGGAGATCTCGAGTTCAGAAGATTTTCTTTTTTATCGCTCTTGTGGGTCCATAGCTTAATAGCGTCGACCACGAAAGTATTTTTTTTAATAAAAAAATTTGTATTGTTTCAACTGTCATAACTACCGAATAAATTTATACCTGCTTCTGAGCTGCTCAGGTATGGTTTGTAATAATTGTATAGCAACAAGTCCAATAATTCTTTTAGTTACTATAAAAGAATGAAACATTTACCATTCAAGCTCATCAGATTCACACAATTCTGAATTTCACCTCAACATTGCATCTCGAAGTAAGTAGGGAAACTTTTTAAAATCGATGTTACGTATCTTCACCGTTATGCACACCATTTACCCCGTGGAGTAATTTTTTTCTATGCGCTTACGATATTTCCAAATTTATGGGCCCATAAAACTCGCTACGCTGTTCTGTTTTCATTGACTACTAAAGGTTGGTTCTAGTAGAAAATAAAAATATTAACACTCTGTTCCCTTAGCTCTGAGTTAATAAAAAAGACAATATGCTTTATTTATTACCGTTTTTTCTAACTTCTAGTGGATACGAACTTTTTCTACGACTCGTATATAGAATACATTATAAACTATAAAAATTACAATTAAAAAATTCAAAGTGTTTCACTATTTCTCACTTTGAACCCGATAATTTCAAAAAGTTCAACACGAATTTTTATGCAGTTTTTAAAAATGTGATTTACGAGGAAGGTTGAGGTGTATATGGTAAATATAAAAAAAAAATATAAAATGCGTGATAAAAACCAGTAATGATTGAATTATTACTATTTAAGAACATAAGCACCGTGTTTCCCGAAGCGAAGGTTCACTACCTTATACAATTTACAATTGGTATACATGCAAACGAAGACGATGTTCAACCTGATGGTAATAAGATAGAGCCATAGAAATTTGTAAGACCATGAAGTCACCGAGGCGTTGCCGGCCAAAACGAAAGTTATGAACCCGCTTTTTAACTGACTAATATCGTATTGTTTTTAGATTTATTAATTTCAACGTTTAAATAGGTATTTAAAACAAGATTGAAGTAACATTTTAATACACCTTTTAATTGCCGCACATTAGTAGCGAAATGAAAAGAATCGCATTAAATTTTTTTTTCTAAATCTTTAGCTGTATTGGGACGGTTTAGAATACTCCCCCCAATCCCATGCTGGCAGAACAGGGTGTCGTAAGAGGCGACAGAAGCCAGGCTGCTTGGTAGTAGGGCTTCGCGTATGGATTATATTATAAGTATTATTATTAAATCATTAATATTATTACTGGTATTATTATCTTTCCGTGAAGCCTGCTTGGCTAGCTACCACCCTCCTTCTTGAGTCAGCCGCCAAACGACTCGTCGTGTTCCGGCTGGGACCTTTAGAGCCAGTACCTTCAGTCCATGAGCGACGGTGACCACTTACCATTGTAATTGTAATCGAGAGTACATATATAATAAGGCCAAAAAATGTTTAACTTACTGACTCAAGCAAATTAAGTAAATTATAGTAGTTTCCGTAAAACTTTTATGAATTTAATTTAAAATTAAAATGTCAGTCTAATCTATTCATATAATAAAAGGTTTAAATGATCGCTTTCTGTAAATGAAGGATATATGAGAAACACTATTATTAGAGGCCTTTATTAACTCAGTAGACCCCAAAACAATAGTTGCTGGAATTTTAGTCTGTGCGTTTGAGCGCGCTTATCTCAGAAACGGCTTAACCGATTTTGTTATGGTTTTCACAGGTAATTTGGTAGTTTTTTTGAAGCGAAGCGAGGGTAGTTTACTAGCATAAAATAATTATTACACCACACTTCTTACCGCTTATATTATTATTGGAGTATTCATGTTAACTTATTGATGCTGCTATTATTTCTAAACAAGCTACAGGAAAGGTTAAGCTGTATTTTTTTAATGGTGAGCACTTGGCCATTTGGCCTTTGATTGGTTTCAGTAAAACCCGAGTAACAGGTCACCAGCGCCCTTCCCCAAATAGTAGCTATCTAATTCAGTAAATAGTAGCTAGGTGGTATGATTTCAATAATGCTATATATATATATATATATTGTAATCCCTACCCACGATATTTTTATTACACATGTAAGTGTTGTATCAAAATAAAATAAAAGAACAACGATCTCTAAACTTATAAAATATGCGGAGCTTATAAGAGGGTGTAATAGCCCTATTTGAATAAAATGACAATTTTGCAAAAATAATTGGTTTGATATACTTGTACGGTATGTGGATAAATAGTTGATAGTATCAGGCGTTACTTTGCGGAAATTCATTATTATTAAATTAGTAGTAAATTAATACTGATTTAATAATGTGGATAAATATATAAAGTTTGATACAAAAAATACACTATCGCCGCGGTCGTGTCTCATATGCATTAAATACCTTATATTATTCTTCAATAAAGATTTCGACGTATATTAACAAGTCTAAATATCATACAGTAAATTATATAACAGCAAGCTAACTATATATTACCCAGGTGACTATATTATGAATTGCTCACAATAAATAGCTTAACTCAAAACGCATATTCATATGTATATTATATTTAAAAACAAACATTGGACCACTGAGCACTAAAGCGTATTTCGTAAGCAGATTGTTCCTAGCACACCTTAGAATCAAACACAATATTCTTGAAACGAGTTGTTTCACTGTGAGATTAGTGCTTATAACAGATACTAACAGTACCAATACTTATTATCTTCCCTTTAATGTGGTAATTGTGGATTCCTATGTTTTATTGACTTTATAGAAATCATTTTGAATTTTAAAAAGCATAACATTAATATTCGTTATATGAACGCTAATTCAGAAGGTATTTAAATGTCACGATGATTGATTCTTGAATTCTTCTGAGTTCTGATGAAATAAAATTAAATGATAATGCTTGTTACTGATATGCAGTATAGCAATTAAATATAATATAATCCTGGAATTTACCCATACTATAATCCAGAACGTTTCAGCAAAGAGCCAATGTAATAAGAAGCGAGATAAATGGGCATCATATGAAAATAATAAATAGTGTATTAAGCATATCATGTAAATGGCATATTCAACTTATCAAACAATATAAAACTAGTATTCCTCGGGATCTAAGTCCCTCATCATACACCTGCATTGTATTCCGCAATTCGATAAGGGTATATAAGAACTCTAATTCAAATGGAATGTAACTCACTTTTGCTGCATCACCGTTAACAATAGCTCCATCAATCACGTGAAATTTCTTGAACGCTCCCACTCCATGATGATTGGTGAATAAATTCGACGTATTTGTTGCTATAAATAACCACAGGCACTTGTGTATTTCGCAAAAGGAATTCAGACTGTGATCCTTACAGAATTTCTGTAAGGATTATGAACGAGGAGGTCTATTGAGACCACTGTATTGTCGAATCTATTGTTTATGTTTAATACATTCTGAGAGGTATACTTGATATATTATGGGGCGGTATGCTTTATGTAATACTGCATGGTTCTATTACGTTCATAGCTGAAACGTTTTTCGTTGTTCAAAAAGACTTGGGAATTTGGTATGCAAGGAGCACATTCCAAATTTGCAGCCAAAACAATTCTACTTTTCCTTCTGGATAGCGAGAAGTCTCTAGACTACCCGTATATACTACCCAGGTTAATCACAAAAAATGTTACAAAAATTGCGGACGATCTACTTCGTCTCTTGCCAGGTCTTAATATTTAAAACTTACAGGCAAATATTAATAATAAGGATATCGAATGCATTTACGATTACGCAATATTTGATTTAGTTAAAACACATTCCTATCCTAAAAACGTCCCAAGTCCGTTCGTAAGCCACATCGAAAACAGATAAAAGATCTACGCCTCTTTTTAAAATCAGAAAAACAAGCGCGAAAAACCTCTCGAGATAAAAATTTGTGGCAACACTGACAAAGCCTTTTAGCGGATACCAATTTTCGACGAAGTTTGAATAAAAAGTGAAGACCTTTGAGTTTCCGTACGATTTCATTACGCGATTTTACAAACTTGGAACTTTTGACGGCGGGTCATGTAGCTTGACGTGGATTGATGTTTGTGCCGAAAATTAGAAAGTCAATATATGCTTTAAAAGTTGCCAATTTTCATTTAACAAATTTTTGAATGTTTTAAATTCCTAATCACCATATTATATTTATATAAAAAAAATCTTAGTTCTGTAAGATAAGTCTAGAAAGTCTTTAAAGTAAATAAATACGTACATATTACTACAGTGTAGAAATTATCTTCAAAGCTTTTTGGTATAATGAAAATAATTGTATACACGACTGCGATTTATAACACATAAAAATATCACAAATACAAAATAAAAACTCGTAAGTAAAATATGCCTTTTAGCTAAAACTGCTTTAATAAATTATATTTTCAGTTCAACATATCTCTTCTTCGGTAAAGTAGACATTCTGGTAAGAATGTTTTCTTGCTTGCTCTTTGCGTTAATAGGACATTATTCGCCTGTCAGCCGCACAACTTTTGGTATAATTAATATGGCAAAACCAAGTGTACATGTGTTACCCATAACAAACGATAGAACATTCGTCATAACGTCACCTGCCGTATCTGCGTGATCCGAATGCTGGAAAAAAGTTTCGGATTAATTAATTAGGCCCTTTCGGTCCGATACGGTGCGGAATGAATGGTTGAGATTAATTGTTACAATTTAGATAAATACTTAACTGAATCGAATAATTTTGTGTGAAAAGGCCCTTAAAATTTGATCATTAATTAGAACGTATTTTATATAACCTATATCTAAATATGTAACCATTGGTTCTGTTTTTGTACGTTACGTACGTTTACGTACGTTTTTTTTTTGTTACGTAGTAGTTTTAAAGTTCGTAATTGGCATTTTACATATTATGTTAATTAATTAATCTTAACCGTTATCGTACGTCATAGTAGTGATAATTTGAATTGATGTTATTTTTTTTTACGAGGGGGAAACTTTCAAAATGTACCCGGTGCCGTGGGAGCGACAGGGTTATGCGGGATTTTTACCCACTAAAACCCCCCCCGGTGGCCTTCCTTAGCACTTGTGGAGAACTCCGGTATCTCCAAAAAGAACACAACCGGAGTCCTTCAAGCGTGGCGCCCTTATGCTCGGGCTCCGCCCACGAGGAACCACAGGCCCCATCGCTCACCATCACCTTACAACGGTATGCGGCCACACATACCGTCGTCCTTCCCGGGGCTGTCGATGGACGGTTCGAGCTCCCACTCTAGCCGCCCGCAACCCCGAAAGCCCCCTTTTAGTCGCCTCTTACGACAGGCAGGGGATACCGAAGCTCGTATTCTGCCTGTTTTTCTAACTATGTGAATAAAAAGGTTACACGATCATGCTCAGAACAACTAGAACCCTAAATATATATTAGGTTACCCGTGAACAATAATAAACACGCAATGAACCTAAAATTGTTTAGTTACAAAAAAAAATTATAGAACGCTACTATCACGTACTAAAACCAACCCAAATCAAACATCCGAAGGACGGCAACAGTCCTACGGGGAAAAGAAACCCGCTAACGCCTCTTGAAGTTGTTAAGAAGGGGTCGATATTGATATCGGTCACGACCTTGTTCTGTACTGGGTCGGTACAATTATTCTGTAATTTTTCGGTTGTCGACGATAAATTGGCCTAAAGTTGAATATACAGTGACTTAGAAATAATGTAATATTGACATTTTCTCTTGTTACAATTTTCAATCGATCCCCCACCTACCACTTGTCCTGTAACACGTAGATTAATATTGGCAGTGACCACACAGTATCAGGTGATTTATTAGCTAGTTCGTCACCTAATTATATAAAAATAAGAGTTTCGACTGCCTATCTAATTTTAAAAAGTAAAGAAAGTTGGTTGATTTATAGACGCTTTCATAGTAAATTTATTTCTAATAAATTAAGGACGATTATAAATAATTTACACTGATGTTAGTTATCAGCGATATATTCCAATGATAATGTGTGTGTGACCGTGTAACCAGCTTCATTGTTTTTTATTTACAATTGTTAAACTATGTTAGAAAGAATTATAATTATAATTGTATTAATATTTTTTAATAATATCTCTGATGTATAAGAAATAAGAATTAAATTATGAACATTTAATTGGCACATTTACTATTTAATTCCTAACAATTTTTCTAGCAATCACTTAATCCATATAGTTCTCAAGTTGTTGCCAAGCAATGTAAGACGAAGTCCTAAGTTTGCCCTTAAGTATATAAATGCGGAATAAATCGTATCGTAATACCGTGTAATGGCTCTCAGGGTACAACGAAAAACTTTGAGGGAGCTATTCACCTTATTTAAGAACGTTATATACCTTTTAAACGTTATCGACGCCTGAAAGCTAGTTTGGTTTGTTTCCGGATTATCGATGCTTTGGTACAAAGTGGTCTTTCAGCTAATAAATTTTGATGCATTTAATACATTCACTACCATATTTATTATTTTATTTCACTTTGCAAACAAATATTTTGTATCGTTAGTTATACAGAAATCTTAATAAAAAATAAAAATATATATTAAAAAAAAGGTTTTCCCTCTCATTTGTCAAATTTTTTGTCCCTAGAAGTTCGATCGTATTGTGACCTCATATTCTACTGAACTACAATGACTAACTTGACGCCAATCGCACGTTAGGTTAGTCTGCATACCTTTTAATTTTCTTTACATCACACATACATAAACTTCAGAATTGATTTGATAGTTAAGGTCGAAATTTATGTTCTTGTGTCACTTGTTAATTTCAAATCACTTCTTTGTCTTATTCTATTTTAATAGTATGAAGACGAATATATATGTATATTGTTATTAACATAATAAAGTAAAAATAGTTTTTTACCCTTTACTTTGAACTACCGCTACCCGAAAACTTAGCTCTTTGATCATTTACTTCCAGTGAAATCTATAATTACATTTTGCTAAGGAATTTTACCCTCGGTGTCAATCATGATGATTATGTAACATCATTGTAATGATCACAACACAAAACGAATCTTTTAAAATGAAACTAAATTTCGTATAGAAATATTTAACACACACATAAGAATATGTAACACGAGGCTTAAGTGCCTATCCCTTACCTAAATACGACTACGCTAGTAGGCGTGAGTCGATCGGTCGAATAAATATTAAGAGGGAAAACGTAACACGTGCCATATAAATAAATAAGCCGATCTCATCCCCTTATATCGGCTTTCGAGTACTTAACTTATCGAGGTGAAAGTCTAAGCTTATAACATGTGAGTAACTTTCACATGAATTTGGGCACATTATTATAACAATATACCAACCAACGAGCAAATTGAAGATACTCCGAATTTACAATATGTAAAAGTAAATATAATAAAAAAAAAACCTACATCTAACTTACCGTTATTATACCATTATATTATAACTGTTACTCTTACATGAATAATTAAGTGTAACTATGTAGTATTATGTATTGTAGTATGTAGTGTAACTATGTAGTATTTTATTAATCATCAATACTGTAATGATGGTATCGCGCAGACAGCTCAACAATTGAACACAATTACTCTTGATGATGGCGTAAAAGTCATCAGCGTGTGCGTCGGCGAACATACCTTATGCGCTACAAAAACGCAGCAGCCCCATGAACAGTCGAAACCCTTTATTATTTTCTACTATCGGAGCACTGTACGCTCTTTCCATATAATATATATATAATTCCACACACTCAACGGCTACACGTTTATAAAGTACACTAGAACAAGAAGCAAACCTGTGAGCCATCATAAATCACTGAACTACTTTCTATGTATACGAAATCTCTCATACCTTCGGATACCCAGTATCCCAGACACTTAAAATTCCAGACGTGCTTAAGATTCGTAGAGTGCGACGGAGAGTGTATTCTTAATATATCATTCACAAATTAAGAATAATTTGCTTAAAGCTCCTATTGACGGACTCAGCAGCACTATGTCGTCCGCATGGCCAATATTATTTACACATGTACCACTTACATCACATCTGACACCAGTGTGGCCGAGCTCGTCGATCAATAGGTTCACATGCTGTTGAAGAACTTCAGAAATGTACCCCCCTCGTCTCACACCGTACGATGTTGGTTTTATGTAATACCAGATATACAGTATTGCTATCACATCATAATAGCAGGGCCGTCTCTTGCACCAGGTTTTGCCACAGTAATTTACATGACACTAAGTAAAATGCTTTAGATAAATCTAGATAGCAAGAATAAACTGGCGTATTCCTGTTAGTGTAGTACCGAAGAGCTTGCTTAATATAAAAATTAGCACTTTCGGTTATATAGTTTGGTCGAAAATCTGCGCATCGTTTACCCTAACATATCTGTCCACGTATCCACCAAGGAATTATCCAATACCTTTCCAATCACAGAAGCCAATGTCTCAGATATGTCGAATTGGCCTTTTTTTTACGTGGGGAAACCCTCATGGGTTCCTCGCAGCCGCGGGGGTGACTGCGAGGATATGCCGGACTCCTACCGGCTAAAACCCCGCGGTGTTCCTCTGAGTGCCCTTTGTCGGGACTGCGGGTACGCTCCCGCATTCTTCCGCGGTCCCGACGGCGTTCGCTCTTCTAGAGAGCCCGTCTCTGTGCGGGATGAATCTGGAGCTACTTCATCCCTCCCTCTTTGAGGTGCACGCGGGAACACCGTGCACATCACCTCGAGGCTCGTTTCTTTCGGCGCAGGACACCCCCGTATCCTACGCCATAGCCTCTGTTATGGGGGTCGGAGATGGGCGTTGGTGCCTCTTCTTCTCCTACGCCCGGTTCGCCGGCTGCGGATTTGGAGGTTAGAAGTATTTTCTCTCTCCCTTTCCGCAGCCTCCTTCTGCGACATGACTTCTTCGCAGAAGGACACTCCGAGTTTCCACGATCTCTCGCTCTCTACCATAGATTTCACCAACGCAACGAGCGCGAGGTCGTCCCCCATAGCAGCGACGAGTTCACGGCGCTGATTGTCCCATGCTGGGCACACCTCTAAAGTGTGCTGCGCCGTGTCCTCGTCACAACTACAATGGTGACACTGGTTGGTCGGCTCTCTTCCGGCTATACGGCACAGGTACTTTCCGAAGCATCCATGTCCGGAGAGCACCTGTACGAGCCGGAAGGTCAATGACCCATGCCGCCTGTCCATCCAGCTCTCTAGAACGGGACGGACAGCCTCCACAGTCCAGAGGCCGGCCTTGGGTTCGGCCAGCCTCTCCTTCCATTTCCTAACTGTGGACTGTCGAGCGTGGAACTTCCACACTTCCATCTCTCTCGGCGTTGGGTGTTCCTCCCGAAGTCGGAGGCCTGAGCACCACTGGTACAATGACGCAAGTGCCATGGCCTCCAGATCCCAAGGAGGGCACCCCGCCAGCACGCACGCTGCCTCAAATGAGATGGTGCGATATCCACGGATGACCCCGACAGCCATCACCCTCTGTGGTTTTTTCAGGAGGGTGACATTTGCTTTAGTCAGGGCCTCCGCCCATACGGGAGCCCCGTATAGCGCCATGGATCGCACCACGCCCATATATAGGCAGCGGGTAATGGCACCGGGCCCCCCGAGGTTGGGCAGCAGTCGCTTGAGAGCAGCGGCTGCTCCCATTAACCGGGGAGCCAAGCGCGTGAAATGCTCGCGGAAGTTCCAGCGGCTGTCGAGGGTCAGTCCCAGATATCTCATATTTGACCTAACCTCGAGAAGGGTATCACCGACTATTATATGGGACCCACGTGGCGGCGCCCTCCTCAGCCCGTGAAAACACAGGGCCTCAGTTTTTTTGCACGCCAACTGGAGTCCCAGAGTCTTGATTTTGCCAACCACCAATGCCACCGCCTCCGTGGCAAGACAGACAGCTTTGTTATACGTTTCCCCCCCGGGCCGTGAACAACGTGTCAACCGCGTAGCAGGTCACGGTTGTTCCTGGGGGGAAATCACCCCACAACACCTAGTCGTATCCGATGTTCCACAGGAGCGGCCCAAGGACCGAGCCCTGCGGAACACCGCACGTCATTTTCCTTCTGAGTGTGTGTCCTCCACGTACCGATGTCGAATTGGCCTAGTTTAACATACTCGTATCTGAGACATCATCATGATTCCTATCATAAAAATAAAACTTTTTGACTTCCAGGCAAATATAAATAACTCATGCATAGATTAAAAAGTAAAGGAAGACCCCCGTCACATGAGCTTCTGCGTACAGTAGATGCTCATTGCTGAGACTACCATAGCCTGAGGATTGAATTTCCGCAAAGTAACGCCTGATACTATCAACTAAACTGATTGTACCAAATTTCAGACAGCAAAACTGGTGGCTTTTTTTTTATTATAAAATTCCGTTACAATCGACAAAAATCCCATATTGTATATTAAAAACTCACGTCGAAAGCATTCTTATACGGAAAGGTTATAACAAACTTCATGATTACTTTATGGATAAGACTGCTTGGACATGAGTTTAATATATAATCATAAATGTGGACTGAACTGTGAGTAGGAAAGAAAACTACTTAGAAGTTTTTTGCTGCTTCTTCTTCCGGAATCATTTACAGTAGGGATATTGTTGAACCGATGGCGTAGTTTGACGTTCGAAAAGTGTTTGTAAAAACCAACTGCAAATAAATATTATTTCAATTATTCATTCACTACAGCTTGCTTACGCAAATTTAGAAATTCATCCAGACACTAGGATTAGAAAAACATGCGTCTATTATGAATTGCTACATTAATCTGTCAATGGATGTATGTCAATGAGTGGCGGTGATCAGTTACCATCACGTGACTTATCTACTCATCCATCATGTATTGGCATAATACAATCTTGGCAGCTTTTCTCCGACACCCTGCAAGGACTCGGCTAAAATAACAATTTTATCGGCAAACCGAATGTGAAAACGTCACGCTATTTGTCGCTTTTTCTGCTACTTCCTTCCTAGTCTTAGCTCTTGCAAAGGGTATTGCAAAAAATCAACTGCAATGTATTTGAGTAAGCGTAGATGCAATACATTCTGAAATAGAGAATATATGTAGCCCGAGTATGATTCCTGTCTCTGGACACTAGCAAGGCATCATTGAAGATTTAATGACGCAAAAATATTAAAGTGTCTATTAACCTAGCCGGTAGCAGCTCTTTTACTGTAGCTCCGAATACAGAATATATTTTTGATGTATACCTATCAATTGCTTTCATTTATAAGGAGAAAGGATTTCCTCGAAACTTAAAGATAACTAGATGTCCTGTCTAGCACACTGCAATATTTAAAGATCAGAATTATTTTATTACTTTAAAAGGATAAGTTTTTATCCGTGCAGTATTGTTATCACATTTTAGACTGCTACTACTAAATGTCAACTGTCAATGTTTGATTCAGTGATCGCATGTTATTGGTAACAGACATATATTATGATTAAAAGGTCTTAAATACTGATATGAAGGTTTGAATTATGTTTTAACGAAAATAGAGGTTAAAGAACTTATTAAAAATTCAATGTTACAAAATTTACAAACTTTAAACCAAATTAAATTAAGTCTATATATCACTAAAAAATGAAAATAATTATATAGTTTATTCCTGAAATGTTACGATATTTTTATTGGAAAGTACTGTATTGTACTTGTACAGTAGGTAATTACTGTTTTACCCTTTATATTTTCTTGACATATTCAATTCGAACAAATTTGCAGTTGGTTTTACGTATTACTTCATAGTATAGAACAATATTTTACGTGTATATTCGTATTACATGCATATTTATACACAGAATAAAGTTTTTCTTAGTAGATAAATGATAAATTTCCGTCTGCGCCATTTGAGCAAATAATAAAACCTGTGACTTTATATTGGAGACGATCAGATAATTTCAGCGCAAAATAATGATTGTAATGTCTCACGTAAGTAACGAAGTCTAGGTTTTTGTGTGATTACACCGAACAATATCTTTAGTTGAATTGTATGGCGTAGGATTAAGTCACTAAGATCACAGGCAGTCTGACGAATCGTGAAACGCAAAGGAGATTGTAGAATAAAGACCGCCGTAAAACATACACTAGAGACACAATAAATAAACCTAAATGAGTGTATTTCTCCTGTGTGTGTTGCAGAGTGTTAACTTATTCGCTTAACTTTATTTTATGAAACATTTCTACTTCGACGACAATTTTGTTTATTTTGCCGCAAGATATGTAAGTATGTACGTCGTATATTCCAAAGACAAGAACTTATAGTTTTAATCAAAGTTTGTGGCCAATATTGGGTGTAGTCTAAAACTTATATGAAGTTATAATTCTGAAACTCTCCCTTCACACGTATAATTTGGATGAACGGATTTTATTTAAAGTGCTTGTTCAATCATAAATAAAACCAAAGTTAATCAAAACTGTTAGAAATATAAAAAGTAATATTTCACTATTTAAGTCTTTTAATTTCTTAATACAAGTAAGAAATAAAATTAAGAAAGACATTTAATTAAACTCTTTAAAATTAAACAAAAAATAAATGACACACTATTTTAAGTTTAACAATGAATATGTTAGCCGCCTCAGTTCTACAGTTCTGTTAACGATCATGTTGGTAGCAGTAAACCAGTCCCGAAATGTTTTACTTCATATTGTATCCCACCCTCACTTTGCTTCGGGAAGCTTAATTTTTACGTTCACATACAGTAATAAAAAATCGGTATAATCCGTAGTAAGTGACAAAAATCCGAGGGTAGTGAATTAATCCAGTTGAGCTGTCAACTGTGGCCTTACCATTTCCAATATCTAATAACTGCTTCGAAAATATAATCGCAGTTTGATCTTGTTGTAAAAACACTCGCATGTTAGTTGTTAATTGGAATGTCTTTACATGCCCCCACAAATCAGATGATTATAAGCATGCGTTTACTTCGTCAGCAACAGTTGATCAGGGAATAATTGGAATAGTCTGACGAAAATCACCTGACAACAGAATCATGGTTCCACCAAAAATGTTTTCGTTGTCACGGAGATCTTTTTCCGTTCTGTCCAGTGCCTCCAGTAACCTCTTGTGGGCCATCATACATTCATGGCAAACGATCAATTTGTATATGTGTAGAATCTCCGCTATTGCGCTGTTTTTGGCGATGTTACAAACTGGTGCTTCGTTGATTTGCATGTTTAGTGGTAATTTGAAGACAGAATGTGCAGTTCCTCCACCTTCTAACAATGTTGCAGTTATTTCAGATGCGGCCAACGCTAGGGTTACTTCATTTTGCGATCTGATCTTTGTCAACAGCAATGAAATTAGGAACGTTTTTCCAGTCCCCCCGGGAGCATCAAGGAAGTAAATTCCACAAGATTCACTGTTCGCAGCTTCCATCAAAGTATCGTACGCAATTTTTTGTTGTTCATTCATTTGCGGATCATTTGAACGAACTATTTCGGCCAATACTTCAGTATCGTATTGTTGTTCTCTTTGCAACTCGTGATACTTTATTTACCATCAATAAACATATATCGTCTATCATGATCAATGTCTTATCGTAAATTTCTGCAGTAATTTGAAGTAGGATTCAAAGTTTGCCAACGCACACGATGCAACAAATCCCCAGACATACCCTCGCTATATTGCATCCACAAATCTTCCGGATTCCAGGGGAAACATGTCGATATTATAATCGCAAAAAATGTGCGAATTTGATGTGATGATGAAGATATGACGGAATCCTTAAGCGATAATCCCAATGTGAATCGTTCTTGAGCAACTGTAGTAGTTGACACGCCTCACAGTAAGTCGCACACAAATATCTATCAACTGTTCTGTTGTTAAAACGATGTTGGACAACGAACATTCACCAAAAACAATGAAAGATAATAACATTCATCGTTATTTTGATGTATTGTGTAGATCCGACCTAGAGCGTCTGAGGCAAATACATTTGGGTATCCTTAAACTGGTGTTCCTTGTTTCCGACGCTGAAACGATTTCGATGATGCGTTCCACGTGTAATAGCGTGGCATATCAGCATATATCAAAGTGCGAGCAAAAACATCTGTTTGCCAATTGAGAAGAAACTTATAAATGTGATTGATGATGGACGTGGCGCTCTATCCGCCGCGTTCTCTTGATTGAAATAAACTCGTTGTCCATTTTATAGATGAACTACCAAATGGACTACTGTAGAGTGTCTTTCGTGAATCGCAAATGAAAATATGCGCCAAATAGCTTCGTTTCTGCTTATATAGCGACCCATCTGATACTGAGATACGTCATCATTTGCATTTGTTACAGCAAAGATGACCATGTTGCTACCTTTGTTAACATATTTACATATGTACTTGGTATTTTAAAACAATGACAGTAAATAAACTGATGATTGATTTTAATAATCGTCTTAAACTTTATTTATTTACTTTTACACTTTTTTATTACTGAAACAGAACTGTTTTGTACAAAACAAAATAGACCAACCAAAGAGATCGGACCTAACACTAAACCTATAAAACAGACAAATTTCTGAACACACCTATAAATATTTGATAACCAACTGACAATTTTTTATTTCTAAAAAGACAAAAGACATCAAATGTTTCACCGCTAGGAGAACATTTTGTATTGGAAAATTACATCGTCGTTTTTAGTATTTTGCGTGACTTATTATTTATGTTTCTCAATATAAATATAGTTATATTTATCAATATCATTATATACTCATATATCAATATAAACCTTCCCTGAACTTCCACAAATATTTCAAGGTCAAAATTAGCGAAATCGGTCCAGCCATTCACGAGTTTTAGCGAGACAAACGAACATCAATTGATTTTTATATATGAATATAGATGTAAGCAAGGAAGAGCGTAGGCCTTAAGACACTGCCTTACAGCACTGAGGTTCCTTTTTGGATACCTATATTAAGGTCTCCTGTTCAAATTACATATTTTCGAGTTTGACATTTAAGTACTTCCTCGAGGGATTGCAATAAAAATTACTGATGTTGTGAAAAGAGGGAAATCTATATATAGCAAAAACTGTAAGATCATTGCCTGTTTTAATTTGTAAGCAATTTGCTTCATTAAATGTTGGCTGATTAATCATTACACTTAAACCAATTGTACTGTAAATAACAATACCATCATTTTGGTTAATATAATTTAAAGAAAAGTAGGATCGGTACTCATTAATTTCAATGGATTTTTTATTTAGCCAAAATTCAATTAAAATTATTAAGTCCGGTAAGAAGCCTAATCTAGATAAAAAAACTGTGAAACTCTCAAGCTTTGTCGATACTTCTAATGTTTTGTGTTATAATCGTAAACTGATCACTGACATCTCCAAGTACAAATTGTCAGTTTTCAGGTCTATGCACATGTTTACTCGAGATAATAGAGATGCTATCAATCTCTTTTTGTTTTTAATCTATTTTTTTTCTATAAAGTTTTTCTCTTTAAATATTTGAATTGGGAAAATCGCTATGAATATTTGAACGGTATCGATGCAGCTAAAATGACCTGCCAACAGATTATCAAATTATGTCCGACAAAAAATATAAACAAGAGTTAATATTTTTATGTTCGTAACTCTATTTTACTTGTATTAATACAAAATTTAATGAATTTTTACTTATTATGATATAATCAATTACACAAAACTAGACTGCCTGGTGGATAGTTATCTAGTCTTTAAATTTTGAAAAACTTTAATATTTTAAAAAGAAAATGCATCTATGAGTTGGCCTCGTGCCAGGTTTAGAGGAATTGCCTTTGTGTTGTGGTGGGAGGTTGCTTTTAAAGGAATTACGGTGTTTTTTTATGTAAATAACCGACAAAAGCAGACAAGTCACTTAATTTTAAGTGGTCACGTCTCCTATCGACATTAGTAAAACCAAAGGCATCACTGATGGGTGTCACATATTTGAATTTACTGTACGAGTGTACAACATGAAACAATAATTTCGAGAAGGTGGATAGTAAAATCAAGGGAATTTAAGATTACATCCAGGACGCGGCCATGACTCATTAAGCAAGGGAGTATACGTTATATACATGATCACCGGACCGTTTAGTCAAGCATTGACTTATAAAAAGTAAAAAAAAAAACGGTGGACGCTCACTCCCGCGATTGTCACATTGTTTGTTACTTTATAATTATCATTTAGCACCAGTTATTGCCGCTTTATTAAAATAAGCAAAGTTCGGCGTTCAAAACAATTTAAAAGTCAACAAAGTCTTTGTTGATCTATCTAACTAAACGCGATAATCTTAAAAGTTAATAAACGGTATTGGATAAATTTGAAAACTTTATAAAACATCTGATAAAAATGAAAGGTAATTGTTTTGCGTGCGGTTAATATTTGTGACCGTAAGGCTTATGTATCTTAAAGCGATCACTATTGGGGTTACTGAAATATAAATATTACAATATAGGCCAAATACGCCATTAAAGATTGTGACACTGACGCCCGCTTGTACAAAATGAAACGGGATACTCATATGTCAGTTTCTCGTGTATTAAAACAAGACCGAAATTACGTTTGTTAATTATAAGGTCGTTTCAAAATTTAATAGTTTATTTGTATAAATATTATATTGCATTTTATAGCGGACTGAGGCTTGGCACGTAATTCTTTCTTCAAGTGAAATATGTAGTATCTGCAAAAGCCACCTAAGTTCCGTCCTTTTCTTAGCCAAGGTTGTCGTCAAAATATCAAAATTGCAATCAAAATCTCAGATTATGCAACACAGTCATACGTATTAGTATAAGTCATAAATATAACTGTCATTCGAGCTAGACCTACTCTATTACGCCTTCAGACTCTATGCTATAAATTCAGTGAACAAAGAGTTCAAATGTTAAAAAAATTGTCAATTGATTCAAACTGTAAACTTAATAAACTTGAAGTTTAAAGTTAAGTTTTAATTTCAAATAATAAAAATATTCACCAACAGTATTTCACAGTGCTACATAATTATATTTAATAATACTCTTCAGGCACAATTTTCTGTAACTCATGTCTGTTATAATTTATATGTACACCTAGATTTATATTATATTAAATATGATTGTAACAGATAAGATATTAAAAGTCAAGTTCAAATGTACTTAACTATGTTTCAAAATATTTTGTTACTTAAATAATTCAGAGTAGTAGCGGCCTTAACTAGTGCGAGGCTTCCCACGGCAGATCTTTACGAGGCCATTGTCTATTATACGAATTATGTAAATTGAAAGTGGATATTTATAAATAAATTAACTTAAAATACTATATTACAGCATTAATAAAAAATAACATACACAAAGACGGAAATTTTTTAATAATGAATAAACTATGAAGACAAAACCGCGTTAAAAGATATACCTACGCAAGAATTTCAAAACGATGCTGTCGACTTTTCTGAAGACTAAAATATTTCATTAAAGCATTATAAATCTAACGAATGAGTCACGTCATTCTCAATTGAGACAATCGCAAGAGCTCAAAACCGATCATGGATCATCAAATTTCAAAAGTATGTTTTGATAATTTTTAATCTTAAAAAGCTTCTTTTGGCAGACGCAACTGTCACAGATATGGTGGCAATCATTCTCAGGGCCACTCTAATAGTGGGGTACACTTCAGTTTTTATTTCTATTATATATTTCAGCATCGAAATTTCATTTCCGTGGATAAACAGATCCAGTTCTTCATAAAATTCTTTGCTTTAAAAGTTCACAAGCACTAAGGAAATAATTTATTGATTTTTTGTTATACCAAGTAACTTCTCATGACCTTTAAGTGCTTCAAATGTTAGTCAGTAGGTGACATACATTGTGGACATAATATAAAAATAGTTTATTTTATAATTATTTTCCGCAAATAACTCAGAAGCTTCATCTTCCCATTCATAATCTAAATTCTTTCTCTTACGTCTCCTTTTCACTTCTTTAAAATTTCTGTCATTACTGTTTTCCTCGCCTTTTTTTCGCTATTAGTAAATATAAAGTGAAAATACAACACGATTACGATGTTCTAACATCAATTCCAATACGATGAATGTGACTATAAATTCATAGCTATTCATTTCCTTTTCTATAGAATTACATTCACGAAATAACTGACAATCTGTCGTATTTTCCGCTATATCCTGCAAAGCATCAAATATATCGCTTTGTTAATTTTTGAATAGTCTTCACCGATTCTACCCTGCTTTCCCATTTAGATCCCGAAAGTAGTTTAAGGTATAAGGATTTTTCATGTACTTTTAAATGGCCCACCACTGACTTGAGTCTGCAAATAGAGTGTAAAGCCTTTGCAGAAAACCAAATAAAAATTTTGCTTAAACACAAGATGATGCTGCATATCCTCGGATAATAATTTTATCTATGACTCCCAAAAGGCAAAAATTAAATAAGCCGATTAATTTAAATATACGTTTAAAAAAGAGCTGCTTTTGTTGTTAAATTTTTAGTCTGGGGGGAATAGTCTTCAGTTGTACAATATTTATAACCATTCTCTGAATGTTAAATAGGTTAATTTTTAACATATAATCAATTTCCAAACGCGTAGATTCATGTGGCTTTAGGTAATCACTTAAATGTTTCCAATCACACATTCCTTCACTGGACTCAATCTTTGCATTTGCTAGTCCGATCATGGGACATAAAAAACAGAAACATTTAATATGTGAATAAACCATCCAGCGCCTGCTAACTTTTTTACCATTAACTAATATTTTCATGATATCCCTTGAATAGATGTCCATTATCATTTACGGGAAAAAATTAACTTTAAATACAATACAATTCGGTCTACTTCATTAACTGGTAATGGCCACAATTTTAGATCAATTTGAAAATTTAGTGGCGGGATAGTGTTGATGGTGGTAGCAGCGGTGGCAGCGGTGCTCTAAGGGACAATGTTATTGTTAATACATTATCCTTGCCAAATGGCATGCATGACGATGTTGAAAGTATCAAGTCAACTACCTTAGGCAGCAACTACCCGTGCAATAATGTGTCAGTTTCAGTCAATATTGGAGTTTTAGATTTTTCTTGATCATCACTTACCATCCATATTACATCTACTATCGATCATCTTACATATTTATGTAAAGACCCATGTAACCTAAACTATCCTATTAAAAGCAAACAAATAAGTAAATAAATAAGTGGGCGACCAAATGAAATACAGCGAACATGGATAGAAAAAACGATGACAATGACATACCGATACATTGAAGTTGTAATTGCGTGAGGCACAAAATATACATATACATATATATATATAATATACATATATATATATAGGATAAACTACCTCTTCCGTATATATTAAAAAAAACTTACTGGTAAACTCGTCATACCTAACGAAACCGTAAACCAAAATTAAAATCTAAAAAAAAATGCTTGAATTTTTCATAAGAAGGATGAAGCTACGTCCTTTTTAGTATATTCGGCGGCTTGCTAAGATAACACGTCAGCTCACGCTATTACATGCAGCGCCTTTGAGTCGGGTCGAGGCCGGAGCTCAAAGGACCACTCACTTTATCGTCTTTTCATCTTACCTCACACGCTATCACACAATTTAGCCACTCACTCGGCGAGGGTGTGATATTTTAATAAATAATTCTTCGGAAGCTCAACATCGTGTTCGCAAACTGGGGCTGGGGATTAGACGCTTAAGGTCTAAGTGGTAAATATAGGAATCATTCCTTACACCCGAGTTCGAACGATATCACCCGAAACATCGATGGGAAGTGAAAACAAAATCGTTCTATCCAATAATTGTTACACGATTTATGATATTCTTAATATTGTTAATTCAATCACTACAAAGATAACTGACCAAAATTTACAACACATAGTTCAAGATACTATTGGATCAGAGTTATACGTTGATTGGTTTGATTATTTATTAGTCATCGTAAATTAAAAAAAGTCATGAATCATTAAAGTGCTGATATCAACTGAAAGTGGCGTGGCTACAGCTTAAAGAATAAAATTGATGTTTAAAATTCAATACTTCAAGCTCCTATTTATTTGAGAAGGCTCGGAGCTCAATGCTGCACTAACAACATCGACAAATCTTAAAAATTCTAGCCGAGGCCCGATGAGTTAATGACCTCTCCAAAAACGTTAGCGCTCATTAAACTATGGTACTCATCTTCACTTGTCAAACTAGATGTTTGGTCTCTTATAATACAAGTTTATGATAAACTCAAGAACTCTTTGTAAGCGTTACAGAAAGCCTTAA
The DNA here is from genome assembly GCA_003671415.1 of Megathymus violae. Lineage (NCBI taxonomy): Eukaryota > Metazoa > Arthropoda > Insecta > Lepidoptera > Hesperiidae > Megathymus > Megathymus violae. Next base: position 3,481,167 of record PDGT01000021.1, read on the forward strand.
ATAAATTCTATCTTGACTGTTTAATTCAAATCTTTCGAACATCAGAGAGGTGGTCGAATAGTTTTAAATGGCGTTAAAGTATTTTTATTGCGTTTCAGTTTTCCACTATCGAGCTTTGAGCGGATTCTGCTTTACATTATTGGACAAGACGGGAACAGAAAATAAGGGGAATAACAAAAAGCTAACCAATTTTGTTTTTAGAAAGGAATTATTTTTTTGTGTTTTTGCACAACTTTTACTATCTAAATAAGAAATTTAATTGAATTAGTGTGATTTTTATAACTAAAAATAAATTTCTTCTTCTTTTAAGGGTGCCATCTCTTTCCAAAGGATGTAATGCTTTACCGAAACCGAAAAATACCTTTTAAGAACCACCTTCACAATATAATTTTACGGCTAGACCTCATTCTGCCTGCGAGTTGAAGAAGATCAAATCGATGAATGTTACATATCCAACCACATACGACGTAGGAACAAGGAAAAGTATCGTGTCTTTATTTTTGGGTAAAATTTGAAAATGATGGCATGTCACAAACATGACTAAACTACACAATATTCTAAATAATTGGGCTCTGCCATTTGTATATGCATAGGAACACTGGAAACGTCATTAAGTTAAACTTTTGAATAAATGTATTTCTATTATGGGAAGCATCAATTGAATTGTGCTATTGAAATGTCAAAGTCATAGTATTACTCGTAAAAACAAAATACCCTTTTTTACTTTTTTTACCAAATTAAGCACTTAGATCTTTAGATACATAACATGGCGTAAAGGCGGCGTAGATATGATGTATTAAGTCTCTTCTTCGAAATCGTTATCATTATATCTTTTTACGGCGCCAGGACTCGTGGCATTATTTGATACAGTCAAGAAATAGGGACCTACACCCTTTGACACCACGTTTTTCAACTAAAGTCGCTTATGGAATCGACTTTACGCTACGTATAAAATAAAAATACACTGGCAAAATGCCCTAACCATTTCTGCACTACGTTCTTACAAATCCAATCCTCTTTACGGCGTGTCCGCTCCACGTGTCTTTTCTAATTGTGACGCACCTTAATCTTTAACGAAACCAATAAATCATTAAAACTAAATACGTGTCGTATACCTCGTTTGTAAACAAGATAATATATTCTAATACTACCAAAATATATGTATGTAAGTAACAGGTATTTCAATACAAAACTAAAATAGATACTTTATCTACAAGTTCACGCTTAACTTCCGATGAACTTGTACGACAAAAATAATATTTACGCAATATATTTATTTTATCCAGACAGTGGTTCTTATAGTATAGCTGTACCATTCGATAGGTAACAATATCTTTATTGAAACACACAAATAAACGTAAATAAAAAAAAATACGTACAGACATTTTTCAGAATTGATATTTTACACAATCACACAATACTCAGAAAGTGCACCATTGAAGTCCGGTACCCAAGGCAAAATTAAACACATGTATGAGCACCAGCACTATTACAGGTTGTTACAAACATATTAAAGTGGTGCTGATGTCAAATTATTATTAAAATTCTATATTGAAATCCATCACAAACCAAAGATTACTTAATCGCAAATACACATAGTTATACCATTTATATTACAGTAATAAGCTTATCAGTATATTCAGCCTCCTCAACTATCGACAAAAATAGTAATTCCACGAAGGAAGTACTTAAAGATTATGTCACATCTAGTATAATAATATTTGCACAGAGATCGCCACCCTCGCTCCCGCAAACACTTCAGTGTTCTCGAAGCCCCGATAATGCGATATGTAGCTCTCGAATTCGCCTTTACACTTACGTGCGACGTTCGATACATTTTTTAATGTGTAAACATGTTTTATTGGTAAAGGTGCCTCCTGTTGGAGGTCGTGAAGCTGTACCACCAGCAACTTTAATCTCGACGAACACGGAAAAATAATTTTACAGAACATAAATGTTAAATACAGTGTTATTATACTATTTTGTTATGTAAATAGTCTTTTCTGTTTACAATATTAAGTGTTATCTTGTAAAGTAATCGTGTATTTATTATGTGTATGCTAGACTTAATACCATTCTTCAACAATAATAACCAACTGTTATTTTTGTGTTCTAGTGTTCTACGTTAATACAAAAATAGTAATGAAGTTGTAACAAAGCCTCCTTATTACCAGATGGAACGAGTGCCTTATAATAGGCCGGTAATAGATTGATGTTATTATCAGTAAACTTGATATTTTTAATCTTTGGCCAAGTGTTGTATAACTTGTTCAAATCCTTGGTTAATTTAAGCATCGTCACAGCACATCGTATAATCCAAACAAGGAACTGAATATAGACTACCAAACATTGGTAACAATGAACGCTATTCTATATTCAAAGCAATTAAACAAGGTTAAAGCTCGAAGTTCCTCTCTCTCCTTGTTATCCTGTTTTCTGTAATCGAAGTAAATTGCTACTATAACTTCTTATCTAAACAAAAGTCGAGAAGGTAAAGTTACTTTTGTAGATTCAAACTCTTTACAAAACAATTAGAAATTAAGGGCTTTGCAGCAAGGAATTGTACTTAAGCTTATAATTTTTTTAACTCCCTGGAAATTTTCTTTTATCACTATTTTGATGGATAGAATCAAAATAAAACACTATAATATATATAGATATTATAAATAGTAGGTATCGAAGACATACACACAGCTAAAAATAATTTTGCCATAGAAACATAATTTTACAGAACATAAATGTTAAGTACAATATTATTCTTCTATTTTGTTATGTAAATAGTCTTCTCTGTGTACAGTATTAAGTGTTATCTTGTAAAGTACAAGACTTGCCTTTAATAAATAATACTATATTTTAAAACGTAGATACATCTATGGGTACATATATCAAAATTTTAACCTGTAAAATAGTTATAAATTAATATATGTCTAATTAATAGTCTCGTTTCGAGGACGGTTTACCAGTTACAAATAAAATCAATGAACTACTTTGAATACTTTGAGTTCAATTACTAAACTATAAACTCCGAACTAACTTATAAACTCCGAATTCACACATCATGAGAAAATTTATGAAAAAAGTGTATAGTATATAATTAATTGTTTTAAATTTAATTTGAAATAATATTGTTGCAGTTTCATATCAATACAGGCAGATGGAAACTATAACAAAATAGTTGAATTATGTAACAAAATGGATGAATTATAAAGAAAGTATATATTACAATAATTGTAACAATGTGTGCGCTCTCATACTACAAAATTAACCTAAAATTCATTCACACCACTTATTCATAACGTGATAAAATAAATATAATGAAATAAGCATTTACTATAACGGAAATTTGAATTTTGACATTTAATGTTAATAATTCAATTTTCTCTTCCTTTTTGTTCTCCTCTTTCCTAAATAATGGAGAATACTTCAAAATTACGCCAATGGGCTCCCAAATATAGTTTCATTATTAAACTATTCTTAATACAAAATATCTCGTACAAATCGTATTTAGATATTACCTAAAGTTATTTGTTGAAATCGTTGTTTGACTGAAACGGATATTTAAATGAGATAAGCCATATGGAATAAGGCTACCCGATACTACACGAGATGAATGCATGTGGCATTCAAATTAGTATGCAATTTTCCACGTTTTGAACACAATTTAATATCGTTTTACTTCCGCAGTGCTAGTCGGTAAAATAATTTGGTCGCATTCATTCAAAAACAAGGAAGCGAAATTATTGCATGTCTACATTTATGATCATCTAAACATTAATAGAAGAAGTATTTGCTCTCATTTACCACTCGTAAAATATTACGATACGATCAGGACATCATAAATAGAAATAATGATAAAATACCGCTGGATACGTGGAGCGTAAATGTCATTATTCATACGATGAGCTCGTTTTACCGACAAATATATCTCGTTGAATTATGTAACAATGGTATATTTGTTGTGAGAGTGAACGGTTTTGTATCGATTATAGATTTAATAATGTATTGGAAATTATTAAAGTAATGATCGAAATTTTTTCATGTTATTTAAAGTCGAAATGAAATCAGTTTGTTTTGCAACTAATTAATGAAGGCAAAGTAATGAATATCTATAGGCGATGCATCACTTACAATCACTTAACGCGTTTAATCGATCGCCTGCTTACTCAACAAACAGATGGATACCCCTGGTTTTGGTATTCGATGAATGTCAGCAATTGTAGCAAACTTGTTGCCAGCTGCGGCTTTTAAGTCATATTGCCAACGTGGTGCTAAACAAAGGAATGAGGTCAAATACGTGATTATCGACACGCTATTGCTCGGTATTGTCCTACCCGGGAATAATTATTCAATTTGTAGCCCTCACATTACTGGGCTGGTCTCACAGATAAAATAGCTTCCATTTAACTTTGCCACCCTTTTGTTTGATGCCGGCCTCATAGATTTTAACCTTTGATTGCGGAGTTCTAAGGGAATTCTCTCACCGTAATAAAAGCTCCGAAATCCGGATCGCATCGATTTTTACGAATTGCTTGCTTGCTAACAAAGTACCGGAACAATTTACGTTACATTAGAGACTATAAAATACAGCTAGATTGAAATCTGTTCGATTGACTTACTTATATCCATCAACTTGGTAGCAACAAACATTTTTTAGATCTACTCAAGAGAAACTAAATCGCATACAGTTTCAATGCTACGTATCGATTTACTGGTTTTTATATACCGGATGACTAACTTTACCGTCAGGAAACAAATGCGGCGTGATAAGACATGGGAATTGAAGCCTACAGCTTTGTTACTTTTTTGTCATCTAATATAAAATCAATATACTAATAAAAAATATTGATTTACAATAAACTTTCATATCACAAACGTGCAACAATTAAATTAGAAAAAAACTCTTCCAGTCGTCATTTCTGAAGGACCACGACCAATTAAGGTCATATTCACGCAACACATTTATATTGTCGGAAAGATAGTTTGTAGTTATCAAAGGATCCAATAAGAATAAGCGTATTCGATAAGATATAGCTTTATCAATAAATTATGTTATTCATATTGACATAATATAAATGTAAAAGCGACAAAGTAAACAAAAAATGTCTGGAAATCAGCTACTATTTTATAAATTTACTCCGAGCTTCCTAATACCTGATCCCAAAAGAGAATAAAAGTATAAGCTAGAAAACAATGACTTCTGGTGTGCTTTTATACTAAAATGTTTTATACCATAGAAAGTCAGACTCCACCTATCATCGGTGACACCCAGAGAAATTGCCCTACAGCCGCTCCTCAGAAATCGTACACTTAGGGTGATCTTCTCCTGACCCTTAGTTATAATTAAACATGTTATAATATATTGAGTGTTATTCATGCCTAATTATAATTACAAATTATTATTTCGTCTTTACATGAAACTTTGTGAGTATGTAATGGATTCTAGTTATTATCAAAATTTGTACCTTAGTGTTAATATTTTCGCTTTACTATTTTCAAGCGACTTCAAAATAGGAAATATAAAAAATATATATAAATACAGAAATGGGAACCCCATTTCTTTTGTAATAATTTTTTATATTTGTAACCTCAGAACTCCCTCACTTATTAACCGATTTGGAAAATTCCTTTTTTGATTGAGAGATTACACGTCCCGTTTGGTCCCACTTAAATTTGAAAGAAAAAATACCACTTCTAACTTAGAAAAAAAGGAAACCAATAAAATCACCCTCTTGAAATTGATGTCGGTTTTTTTTGTTAAAATATTGTTATTTTATTTTATTCATTATTATTTTTCCTTTGTGTACCTACCTCTTTTTCACATCACAAGTCAACTGGCAGATCATGCTATTAAGCATTGAGTTCGCCCTTTTAACCCCAACTTTAAGGAGAATAGAATAAAGAAATAAATATCTTTCAACGATTACCACCTATCATCAGCTGTTAACATTGAAAAAAAAAGCAGCAGCAGTCTTTACTTTCTTAGGAAATTTATAGGAAATTAAATTGCCAAGAGGCAGAAAAACAAAGACGTAATGTACTTTACTTTAAAGCGTTACTAGGACCAGTAACATGACAATCTTCAACGTTTAAACTAACACAATAAAGCCCTTCTTAGCTGCAAATACATTCTCTTAAGGAAGCGAGTACATGTAATGTATACCATTAATAAATTTTCCACATTTATACGTATAGAAAGAACGTAAACAAGGAAAAGCCTAAATCAGGACAAATCTGTGTACAAATTGTAGCCGCCGCAGAAAAAGTGAAGCCACCCAAGACGAATGGGCTGGATAAGGCTAAGTACACACTAAACGAAACATTTATTTATTTGTTAATTATTTATGTACACGGTACACTCAACAAGAAGAGCCATAATATAAATATGATACAAAGGTGCTGCCTATCTAAAAAGTACTATTACGAAGACCAAACAATTTATTTGCTTGTACCTATAAATGATTATAGAATTAATATAAAATTATCTAGATTAAAATTATTTCATAAATAATAATGAAATATAAAATAAACAATTGCAGGTCACTTTTTTAAATAAACAAGCTGGAGGTTTTTTTTTAAGTTTAAAACGTAGTAGGTACTGCGTAAGAAAAGCCAATTCTAAGTTGACAAAAAATTTGTTGCAAAATAATTTACAGGAAATATAATATAATGAAACCTATAGTTTTATTGATCATCCAGAGAGTTTTTTTGCAAACAAAGAGAAATTCTAATGAACTAAGAATATTATGATGGAAAATTCATGAAGATCATCGATGTATCATCACATGCATATATAAATATGATACCTTCACTTTAAAAGTGAAATTCACTTTTAAAGCTTTGAGGATATTATGAAGTAGCAAGGAACCCCACAATCTGGTAGCATGCACTGAAGTGTAAACAGTGGATATTTTTTTATTTATTACTTTCATGAAATTAAGTGAAAATAGTTTAATAATTCAATTACCTTTTTAAGGTTCCAGGCATCCTATATAAAACGTAATCCTTAAAGGATCAGTCGCTTGGCTGTCTGTTCGTCTGCCACAGTTTTTTTTTTAATTAATTTGACATATAAAAATTATATTACACATATGGAGTTGTTATTAATTCAAATTTTGTGTGATCGTGATATATTAAATGACTGTTGTTTTGAAGAACGCAAACATTTTTCTTGTATTATTTTAAATCTTAGATTTCAAACACCATGCTGAACATTTTTAAACAAATAAGTTTATTAATTTCTACTCAAAAGCTGTCTCCTTACTCCTGGGCGATAAGACCCTCTTTAAATAACTTGCTGGTAACGAGCTAATAATTATTTAAGTTTTCCATTGCACATCGATCTGTAAGCTCTTGTCTCGAGAACGTCCGTGCGTCCGAGGGTATGTCAAGTCTACATCAGTAGATAATAACCTACTAGTGTACTAGTTTAGTGGTAACCTCCCTTAGCTTCCCTTTGTGAAACCCCGCGGGAACAGCCCGTAATATGAGTTCCAAATACGCTAAGAATGTTTAGTGGTTTTAATGTCACACATCTCTAGACAAACAGACATAAATTCAAAAAAAATATGTTTGAGCCACTACATCTATAACAAAATCTACTTGTGTATATGGTATTGTGTATATGGTATATGGTATTGTTTTTTAGTGCATTAAAATATTATGGATATTCGGTTCTCCTAAAGATCTGCCCCTACAATGTGTAAGCAGCCGTTGGCAGAAAATACGTTAGTATTTTGTTACGAGGTTCGAGATAACATCAATCGTTATCACACCACTATCCGTTAAGTACCCAATAATGGAAGACAGAGATATGCATCTTGCGAACATAAGTGTTCTGAGGTTTCGTTGTTCTACAGTAAAACATGTATGTTACAGCTCGACACAAAACTCTGTGTCCAAACTTTAATAGTATCGTTCAGAGCTCGACTGCCGGAGGGTAAACTCGGAAAAAGTATTACAACGAATGAACAAACAATGATATCCAACTCTTCCTTACTAACAATATTTAACAATAACACCACATGCACACACCATATTGAAATCAAGTCTTTACCTGTGTGTAAAACTATTGACAACAAGTTTAAATAATCGGTAGACAAACTCAGTTGCAGGCGCATTTAAGAATAACAATTTACTTACTCTGATAATGCTCCATTTTGAAGCAAAATACACGTTGCTGATGGTACGTGTGTCGGTTTATGCTTTTATTTATTGCAAGTGCATATTTTCTCTGTTGTGGACGCAGAGGTGCATGTCTAAGAGTATATATACTTACCATTATTAATGTGCTTGCATATTGCTGCAAAGTAGATAATTACTAATTTATAGCAAACAACTCTGTTTTCGCATGATCATACGCGCTTGCTTATTATTTAAAAAATCTCAACATCAGAATTCAGAAATTGGGACAACGCCGTCTGGTTATAAATTTCTCTGGACAGAATGTCCATAATACGCTGTTAATGAATTAGTCTTACAGCACATTAATCAAACTTAAATTTAAACTAAAATTACAAACCTATAAATTTTTGCATGAAATGTAGATTTTTTAACTAATGAAAGTAACAAAAACAGTATATGTATGTCTTTATCTATTCAGACTCCTCGTCATGCCATAGCAAACCCGATACACAGCGGCCAATAAAATGAGGTCAAAACTTATTTTCACGCTCTGTATATATCGATAACAAAACTTATTTAGATCAAATATTAAATAAAACATATCGTAATTCGGCACCATTACTATTTGGTGAATCAGTAATGGCCTAGTTGTTTGAAAGTTATCTTCCCACAAAGAGGCCCTAAGTAGGAAATATACTTAACGGAGGAGTTTTTTAACATTAAAACGCAGAGCAAGAATAGTAAATGTTACTGAGGCGAGGCGAGCTGAGGTGAGGCTAAGCAGAGTAAGTTCTCGAATAAAGAAATTGTGCATGTCAGATTTTTAAAGGCATTCACATCCGTCATGTCAAGAAATAAAAAATTGTTTCAATATTGCAGGAAGGATTTTTCCTTGAGCCTTACAATTTTTTTAATCCGCCTATATGCAACACAATGCAAAACAACGCACGGAGCTATTCTCAAACCTATCTAAGCCAATGAGATGTTGATTAATGTAACATCACGGAGCTGGGATTACCCTTGTTTACGAACACCGACGCGCGGTTTACTCATACTTTACTAAAGTTTATGTTCACATTGATAAACTGATGAGTAGAAACAATCTGTAGTTACGTACTTTGTATGTTAAACAAGCATTATTATCATATTAGAGGACGACTGCTTCACGATTTCTCACTCGTACTATAAGGGTTAGGTTAGGACTCCTCAGTATTGAAGAGAAGTCGCTGTAGACAGCTCTGTATAGTAATACGTTTGCATGAAGAGCGAATTGAATTTTTGGAGTTGTTCTATAAAAAAATATGTCGATATTATTATCGATAATAATCATCGATAGTGTTTGTTATTGTTGATCATAACCTGATAACTTATGTAAATCGTAACCGATTGAAAATGTTATGCTACATCGAGAGTGATTAGTAGTTGGATGGATCACTAGGAGACAGTTTCTTAGATGCTTTCATGGTTCTGGGACAATGTTAAACTGTCAGTCCTGTTGAAATCATTCATATTTCTTAACCTTTTTCAGAGACCCAGACACCCCCGGACAGTAAATGACCTATCGAAAAGTTCGTTGATCTATAACCCTTTCATTCATTCACCATCGAGCAGCGTTGTAGAGCAAGCTACAGCCCGGAGTCTACCGTTTATGAATTAAAATGTTGGTTTTTTATTTATTTATTTAAGTTACAACCTACCTGATGGTAAGTGGTTGTGTAATCCCGGGTAGTAGGTTCACTTACTTTGTAAAACACTACTGACTCTTCACATTCTGATTCATTCACGTTCAGATGGGAACATCGACTTACGCAAGCGTTTAGTCTTTCGTGGGCTTTAGATATTCTATTCCAAAAATATTTAAAAGTAGATCTCTCAGCTTGGATAGAAATCCTCCACGCACGTCTGATTATCTAAATATTTATTACCCGCATCGACAAGGAAAACATCGTGAGAATTCTGCACACTTGAGTGACTTTCATAAAGGTTTTAAAGATGAAATCGATCAACACACAACAAAAAGCAAATAAGTAGTAAGTAGTAATGATAAGTATTAAGAGTATGATATATGTATAATAATAATAAAATTGTAACGAGCCGAATCTACATATTAAATATTTTATGGAAATTAAAATAAGTAGGTAGGCTTCGTTATCGATATAAAAGTAGAAACGTATTATTTTTTTTTTTTATGTGACTTTTTGTATGTCTGTTTGAATACGTAACACACTGAAAACACTGAACATATTTGAAAGATCTTTGGCATATTAGTTACTTGTATTACGTGTCAAAATCTATAACAAATTTTATCCTGGAAAATGAATTTGTTCCTGCAGAATAGGAAATAAAAGTTAATTTGAACATTCTATTAAGAGGGCAGTAAATAAAATTTTGACTTCCAGGCTGCAGTTATTATAACAAATAATAATAGCGAGTGCCATTTCTAAAGGTAAGCGAGATACTCATTACTCATTACCTTGACAATCTGTCAGAGAATACGACGGAATATCACGGGATACGACATATCAGATACGAGTTTATACGATGTACCTTTTTACATTCAAAGAAATATAAAATGTTACTACGCCTAGTAAAGCCCTGATGTTAATTTAGAACATGAGAAAGTCTAGTACCGAGTTTATTTTATACTCGGTTAAAGGACAGTTGCGAGCTTTGTGGCATTTTATTTACCTCAAAGCGGGTCATGTTTTTTTGTGTAATGGAATTTAGGGACACAGGCATATGGGTGTCAGGTGTTATTATTATTTGGTGGTAACCTGTATGATCCATCAAATATGCTGTTGGTACTTCGTACAGCTGTGTAGGATACACATCTTTATATTGACAATATTATTATCTACAGTGAAAAATCTATGTACATCAATTTCGGAAGGTTACAGTAGATTTAAAACGGTACAATTAAAGGTAGGTACAAATATTAACATCAGTCGACTGGAAATAGACCTTGCCTACTTGGCGACACTTTAACTGGTCTGGGAATGAATTATTTTTCTACGAAAGACACTTGATAATACGACGACTGTGCGAATGATCATTATTTATATGTTACATTACATAGAAAAATGCGTCGAAAAATATTTAAGGGATTAACAAATAATAAAGAAATGAATTTGGAATTACATTTTATTTTACTAAATTACAAATATAGTATAATCAATACAATAGTATAATCGGTTCTGACATATTTTTTCAATTAACATTAATTTCAAACTCTAATCTAGACGAAGAGATACGACGTATGTGTAGGTCATGTAAATAATATTATACTTATACTAACAACTAATTATAAGAACATAAAAAATCATTAGTACATTAAAATTGTAGCTTACATATAGTGATAACTTAATGTCGAAATAGTGACAATTCATACAAACGTAATTCAAAATAACATTAATTCGACAAATAATAATTTGAAGAATCAAGGAAATATATTATATCGAAATAACATTCGCGTGAAAATAATTTACAAAAAAATTATTCGACATAGCGTTACTCGATCAACGGTTGGTTCATCGATCAACTTAATCCGAGGACTTTTTAGCGACTCCTTGGTTTATACTTTTACATAGGTAAAAGAGAGCCCTGTTTGTTTTAAGCTTGGTAGTCTAGAGTAGCTCTTTAACCTCCGGTTGTATTTCCGACTGCTGCAAAATACGCAAAGAAATATAAAAATTTCATTTCACTGATGAGGACCGCGTCTCAAGAATATGCACTTTTTAATCCAGTGATATTTCTAGGAAAACATATTTATAAACGGGACATTATGAGAAACAAAACAATTTAAATATAATATGACCCATATAAACTCTAAAGTTCAGCCAAATGTCATATCATTTCTGGACTTATTAACGACTGAAATCGTAATCGTCCCACGTTAGTATGTTATGATAGAAACTTAATTAAAATTGTTTTGCATTTTACAAAAAGCCATGATCAATTGTGCAAAGAAAAAAAGAGCTTTTTTTTTTACAAAAATATAAAGAAGAAAGTGAATAAGAAGGAGAAAAAACAATATGAAAGTAAAATTTTTTTTCACTTAGCATATGACTTAAATTGTATATTTAAGAGATCTGTTAATATGTGGCCATCTCCACCCAGGCACATCTGTAACGCCTCGAGCACACGCGCAGGATTACCAGCCTTTCAGTCTTCTATAGAACAAATTTTGGAGCCTATGCGCAGGAAATGTTCGAAATAATTCCTCCATCGTAGTTCCTCCGTACGTAGTACGACTAACGTAGTAAACGTCCCACGACTCGGTTTGTGACGTAATTCGTTATGCGTACTGCGAAGGGCTAGAATAATCTGCCCATGTCGATGTTCCCACCTACTTACGATCTGGGAGTCTGCACGAGGAGAATGGCTTTTATAAATTAGTGCGTTCAATATCCTATACTTAATCACCACTTATCATCAAGTGGGATTGTTATCAATCATTTGTACTCCTTGTATCGATGTCTTCTTCAATCTAACAAATACAACCTATCAAATTCAAAACAACGTAATTTACAGTTGGAGATCCTACAATCATTTTGAAAACCAAATAGTTATTTTAGTGAACCTTAAATTGTACTCTAACTTAAGAAAGATCGATACGAAATAACTCGTTGCTGGTTAATCTAGATTGAATAAATTAAGATGATCCAATAGAGACAATAATTGTGCAAACAAAAGTGTCAGTTAACCGGATGAATGGCACCCCACGATACTTGAATATGAATATTCATTGTCCAGATGTTTGGGGCTACGATGTTGCGACGTATAAGCGATAGGTACATTTCAATTCAATAACTTATCAAATCTATAGAATTTAGAGACTCGTCCTCACCTAATATTAAAAACATACGATACATAGTAAACATACTATTTTCATCAAATACAAAAGTAAAGACGGTGTGAAGTGCAAATAAAAAATTCTAATCAAATGGCAATAACACTAGTAACATTTACTTACTAGTATACTAGTAATACTATTAATAAGAATGCTAAAGAAACTCTGTCTGAAACACAAGGAACATGAAAATATAAAAATGATTACTGTGACTCAACCTTAGATAGGCATATATTATCACAGACTTTTTGTAGTTTTTTAAAATTAAAGCATATTTCTTTAGCACATTAATCACATTTTTTTACGACTTTATTATAAAATTTAATTCTAATTTCACGAAATCAAAAGATAATTTTGAAATAAATGTAGCCTATGACTTTCCCCAGGCCTCAAACTATTTTTATCTCAGATTTCATAATGGTGGATCCAGCGGTTTAGCCGTGAAAACCTAACAGACGGACGGAACAAGATCATATTTTAATATCGTTTATCGACGTTAATATTTTGCTAAGGTAATAATACCTTAGCATCGAAAATATATTTTCGATGTACCATTTGCTGTAGAGATTTTTTTGACGCCTTGCAACGTTTATCTAATTCTTGTGTTGATACTATTGAGAGACTTATGTACGCTAAGGTGTATAGGGGTTTTAAATCTGGATCTGTTCATCGCCGTCTTGGGCTAACTATACGATGTAAACAACGAATTTAAGCTCATACGTTAACTTTGAATAATTAAAATGGAAATAGTTTCCATTTGACAGTGACTACGAAACGAGCAGTAAGCAAATAATTCAAGAAAATAAGAGAATGATATGAAGAAATATCACCTATTAGGACAGAAAGCACTCAAGAGATTTTACATACGTTCGCCACACAACCTCAAACACATACTCAAAAATAGGCCTGTCAAAATGGTGGTTCGTGAGAAACGTACGGAATATTTTTCCAATTATCCAGTATCAATTCCTTTAGGTAATTAAAGTGGCGCCAACAACGAATGGTATATATACTATCATATACTTGTCAAAAGTGGTCACTGCGATGAGCAACAAGCAACCAAACACGGAGCTCTGATGCTACTGCTTTATCATGGTAACATAGTACAGTGTTTAAAATTATTGGGGGATCGTTGTGATAGCTTATAATAAATAAATAATTCCTTTAAAAACACGCTTTTACAAGTATCTACTAAAAATACAAACATAATATATGAGCGAGTTGGGCCCTTAGAGTAAGCCACGTCCCGGCTTCCTTCGGATTCAACAATTGATTATTTTACCCGTACACTTGATATATACCGTATGTCCATCAGGAATAATGTACTTTTCAAATGGTAAAAAATATTTAAATAATTGCCATGGTTCCAAAGATTACCTTCCGTGTATACACAAATTGACAAAACTCGTGCTCTCACTTTATAATATTAGTATAAATGATACAATATGACTATAGATTTCATAATTGTCTGTATTATTCTATTAGAATCGGTTCTTAATACGTGTGTCATTTTTCTATTTAATGCGACCACTAGAAATGGGTGAAAATCACTTTCAAAGATTCCCTTAGGTACATAAAGATAAAGGTAATAAAAATGTGTAAAAAAACAGCTCATACAAGCAGAAAACTTCGTATAGATGTTGGGGTAGTACTTTTTTTACAATAATAAGTTTATTAACTGCAGAATTTCTTTTTAGTTCCGTATAACTCTCTGTTACGTAGTGTTGAAGTCGAGTGTATCAATCGATGTAATAATTGCCCTCGAGATTCGTTCCATCAGATACTTAAACACTATCTCTTGCATCTTCTAAATACACTCTTATAAACTTAACATGAAATGGGTCCATTAAGATCATACATACAGGTAAAGCTATTATACTACGCCTATACTATATACTATTATGTGTCACGTAAATGTCAATTCGTTCTCGTCCACGTAGAATTTCCCCCTCAAAATGGAATATGAAAACAAAAAAAGGATTATCACTTTATATGAATACGTCCATATTCGTACAGTAATACATAATCTACATTTCTTGCCAGTTTACATAATTTTTGCCTGTTTGTAAGAGAATTGTTTCGTTTATATTAAATAAGTTTTAATACAATTTCTCCCCAGCATGATATTTTTACTACATAAACCTATTTATCCCTAATTCCATAGACTATTGACGAGCGTCATAAGACAGAAATTTCAAACCTTGACTTGTTTTTCGAATGGAGCGGTATCGACTTCATTTTTGATTTTTGGTCCGCAAATCTGCCTGAATATTATATCTAAACAAATGATAAAACAAAGGTTGTTGGTAATAACATTAGTAATATAGTCCAGTGTGATTATTCATGTTTTACAAATCACCCTACACTGAGTGAGAGTGAGTGAGTGTGAGCTGCAACCGACAAACATTTAAATTTTTTATTCGTCATTTGTTTTGCATAAAATTTTGCATTATCATCATTACAAATCATAATTGGCTCGGTTGTTTAAAGGCCTTAATCCACCACCCGGCCAAGTGAAGAGAAAACTCTTAGATATGCAGGTTTCTCACGAAGTTTTCCTTCACCGATGCATGTGATAATTAATTTGTAATTCGCACTTTAGAACTTAACATCGCGTACAAAATTAAGAGTGCCAGTTCTTAATAAGAGGACTGAAGAAAGGAGAAACTTCAGACCAAGCCGTGAGTGATACAATCAGCGTTCGTAAATATTTCGATGAAAATTTATGCTCAGTTTATAAATTACTCCTTTCTATACTAATTGGTAACGCGTAATTTGCAGTCGCTACAGAAAAATTGCTTCCATCAACAAGCGAAGAGTTTCATAATTACTGTAAGTAGGACCTTGCGGCGTTGCTGAGGGGAGAGCAAACGTGTCTTGTGTACTAATTTAACGTTTTTTCTTGAGATTTACACGTTTGCCTTAATGTTTTTTTACAGATTATGATAAATTAGTACAATTTAAAACAAAAAACAAGAGCTATTGAATATTTTAATTACATAACAAAAAAAAATCTAATATAATAATAATTATCTAGAATGTACTAAAATACATTTCAACATGTTTCTCTTTGTAAATTATTCACAAAAATGAACCACCTGAAAATCAATTTTATCGGTATTTTATATTACAATACATTTAATTTTTAGGTGGTAAAGTAATAAAAATTAGGCTTAGCCTGTGATGTCACAATGACTTACTAAATCTGTCGTAAAGAATGTTGCTTTATACTGCCTTCTCTCTGTGCCTTCTCTCAGTTATCAAAGTTTATATACCAATGCGTTTTGACCGACCCCGGAACGCTCAGATGGAACTGTAGTTCATCTCAGATAGATTACTGACGTTCTCAAATTACAGGGTCCCCATTTTAAAAATTGCAATTAAATTTATTTACTTTTTGTTTTGTAATGGACAGAGTTTTTAAAAATTAAAAAAAGCCAATTCGTTCTGTAATTACTTCATTAAAGTATAATCATGTAAAATTCACTTTAGTAATCTATGTGGATCTTAGAGTCAGTGTATATGAAAGATTCTGTGTTGCAATTATTTTCTATATTCCGTGACGATATTCCGCTGAGCAAATTTAGAAGGAAATGTAAACAATCCACAGAATAATGTAATGAGTTACACCTAAAGACCATCGTCCGCCATGATCACCAACCGACCGACCGACCACGCCATCCAAATGCGTGTTAGCGGCCTTCATAACAACTTAAAAAAATAAGGGAATTCTTTAATGTATTATAATATATTATGTAATATATCCATATGAATAAATACATACATATTAAGAACTTTGAAAAAATTGAGATTAATACAATATTTGAATCCTAGTTTCCTAACCGTAATTCTGCCTTTAAAATTACGAGGCTTTGACTTCTTTTAGTATAAGCTACCTGTATCACCTTTTATATTGTATCAAATACTAAAGTAAATAATAACACATTAATATCTCTCCCGCTCGTTTCACTAGTCACGGAATGAATTTATTTAAAATTATGATATGGCTATTGATTGCTCATCAGGTTTGTTGTTGTTTCATATTGTGAACCGTTGTTTAATATTTACCTGCAATATTAAATTGTGATACAGCTGTTGACTGCTCAGCAGCTTTATTGTCACTTATTATTGTGAATTATCGTTATTTACCTGCGATATAAAATTGTGATGATCGCCCAGCAACTTTGATGCTCCCTCTCAATGTGAATTTTATTGTTATTCACTAACAATAGGTAAGCAAAAGATATGTTATACATATATGATATGTTATATGTTAAAGATATGTTTTTATATGTTATACGTAATATCGATGTAATAAAATATGTTATATGTTCAAAGCCTCACTTTAATGCGCCTCGCGAATGTGAAACCCACGAAACGCGAAGCAGACACGGGTAGACGTCCAATTTCCGGTGCTAAGGTGACAGCTTTGAAATATGATTTAGCCATTTGCATAAAAGGATATTGCTCCCATTTCTTTTAAAATCCACACTTCTGTATTCGGGAAACTATCGAGGAAGTACTGTAAAGGCTAAGTATTACCAATATCACATAATAACATCGTCTCAAAAGTTAAGTACTATCTCATGTGTTGAACAACCAGTTAACTTTAATTCTATTTAGCCGGCAAGGCCTCGCTAACTTCCCTAGCGTAACCGATGTGCATGTTCAATTGTGATCACTTATCATCAGATAGTCCGTCTATTCCTTTGCTGTTTAAATTAAATAAATAAACCCTTTCATAACCACCTCCTAAAATATCCTGTATGACATTAAAGAGCTGAGATGAAAGTTCAAAATGTTTATCTGTCACATAGATATCTCTCGCCAGAATCGAAATTAATATCGGAACGAGTAGGAAGAATCATCATCAGGTCTACAATGCCGTCATTATGAAAGCAGACACAGTATGAGTGAACGAAAATTAAATATAAAATAAATCACTTTACTAAATACAACACCTTGAGAAATGCACTATAAATTCGAACTGTGCGAAAACAGTAGGCCCCTAATGAAAAGATATGCTCATTGTACATCACACCGTTACTCCCAAGCGTGGAGCTTCATTAATTTGACCTAAAACCGGCTGTGTAACCCCATTCGTTCAATTCACTGTAGCAGAGAACATCACCTATTATATATGAAGGTCTGAATAATAAAAAAGGAGAATATTGGATCGCGCGACTTGTCGTCATAGTTTATATTTAATCTGTTTTAGTGCCTAAGTAAATAAATCTAAAAACAAGTTGCCATAACAGAAAATGTGCGTGTTAAGTAACGAACAATACTACAATGTTCGACATTTAATTTATATTTTATGCTATCAACACTGAATTATAAACTTAATATATATGTAACTCTGTGTAACAAAATAATAAATGATCATCATCATTATTACACAAGACACTGTCCCACTGCTGGGCTCGGGTCTTCTTTCACAATATGTCTGCCACGCTAGCCAAGTGTGGGTTGGCTGACTATTAATAGTGATTAGAGATGCGAGCAGGATTGGAACTCTCGTTTTCCGTGCGGGAGACCTACATTCAAACCACTAGGCTATCAATAATTAGTGATAATAAATAATAATGAATTGTTTGCAGAAACGGTGGGAAGGACGGATAAATTAAAATTGTCCTTGAACTGTGTGCGTGAAATTTAATTACCATATATATGTCTATCTATATATTTGTCTGGACGGGTTATACTTACAACCTACTGCGGGGATTTCCATTTTGCTAATAAATTCAGTAATTCAGGGAGAAAAACTACGTTTCCAAATCCTCCTGGTTAGTTTTGAAATATTATAAAACGTCTGATAGAATCAACCAAAAACTTTTTCGAACACGATTATTAAACTTTTAGAGTCATGGGTGGGTTATTATGCAATAAGTCACGTCATGAAACTTGGCACTCTGTGTTAAAGCAGTAAGTTGCACTCTGACATGTTTACTAAAGACGTTATCCCTCACACACGCAAGTTAAAATTCTAATAAATTTCAAAATGTCTGCAAGACATTTGTAAAATAAAACAATTCTTGATTGGGTTCAACCCATTTGTAATCCACTGCAAGGCACAGGACTCTTCTTTTAATTGAGAAACTGAAGAGCGTAGCGTCTTAGAGAGACGCTGTTTTTCCAGTGTCAATCGAAAAGGTTGAAACAACAAAGGTCTTATGTTCGATAGACTCGAATGATTGCGAATAAAGACTCGATATGGCTTGTAGCTACTATCGAACGGTCATAAACGGTGAACGGCTTAATGTGCTCTTAAAATCACTGAACTGTAAAATTAGTATTACCGATTGATTCTTTTCTCCTGGAAAATACGTATACGTATTCAATGTTATTTGTATGTGACATTATTTATTTCATATTACTCACCCTAAAATAATATCCAAAACATTATTCGTAGATTTTACTGTCATAAAATTAACATAATAATTAATGGTGTTTTCTCATGGTATTTTCTAACAATGTATTACTTTTATTCTGTTATTTTTATTTAATATATTGTAGACTATGTTTTATCTACACACCTTACCTTCCTAAATTTCCTGACAAAACTCTAATAAGACTTGGATGGAAAAGATCGCACCAAGCGAAAAAATACTTCTTGTCTGCACCTCTTGTACTTTTATTTACTAAAAAGTTTTATAATAGTTGTATTCTAATTGGTCTACAATAAAATGTACTGTCTACATTTCTATTGTATTTATTACCCCAAAGATTTTTTTTTGTTATTTTGTTTAATGAAATCGGTTTTGTTTTCGTTCGTGGTGTTATCTAACCAAAAAATTATTAGGAACTTAGTAACTTAACACCATTTACTCGTAATAAATATACCGGATATTAGATCAGCACTGTCATGCTCGCGCCTACGTAAGTGGATCACAGTTCCGGGATACAAAGGCAGAGCCTGCGATAATGGGGTTTAGAAGCTCACTTTATTCCACTTTCTGTTGACCCATTATAAATTTCTATACGGAACTTTTGCTCGTTACGCCAATAACTCAACCCTGGATGTAAACAATTTTTGTTTTGTTTACAGTATCATAAAAACAGAGTTTTGTGAAGAGGATATAAAGTTAATAAATAATATGTTTTAAATAAATTTCAACGCCTATTTTCATATTGATATTTCAAACAGCCAACGTTATAACTTTAATATGAAATGCTTTAAATACACCTATTACATAACTATAAAAATATGACGATAAATACAATAAATATGTATAGTAATAAAATGATACATTTATATTGTCATATTTATGATTTAGTTAACCTAAAATTTTCAGTAAGTTAATATATCCACATACTTAGTTTCTACGTCACATAAAGAACTACTTCAATAGAAACTTAATTATGCAATTGTTTACAATATATTATTTATTTAAACTTTATTATACCCAGTGGTACAAAAGGAGGGCTTAATGCTAGAAACCCATCTGTCATAACGAGCAGATAACATCAAAGACGGTATGGAGATGGGGGGCATATATGAATAATGTGTATAGAAATATACAACACCTTCTGTTTATAATAACAGATTCTCTGAAATACATATTCGTTTAAAATACTCAAATTGATTCTTTAATTCTTTAGAAAAAATATTTAGCTTTTCGTACCAAACTTGTATTCTGATTTAACGTCATTGGAACCAGCCAAACTTACAAAATAATCAATAGTGAAAAATAGGAGATGAAACCAAAATTTCTTCAAATAAAAGTCGGAATTTTTTTGTTAAAATATTTACTTGTATGAAAAACACTTGCTGCAGGAATGGAAATTTTTTCCGCTTGGTTAGTACAAAATGCAATCACATTTGACTTGGTAACTGTGAAGTTCTATAGATAATACACTACATTAAATCGTCCCTATCCATTTTCTGATTAGAACTACGATGCTACGGTGATATGAACTTCGGTCATATCCAAAAACCAGCGTTCTCCAAGTGGTAGGTACGAATATAATATAAATTCACTGCAACTCAACAGATGACGCAAAAATTTTCTTACTGGAAAATTTTTAACTTCTACTACTGTTTCGAAAATGTGCTAAAACATTGAGGACAAGGAATCACGTATCAACTTTAGAACCTTGTTGTAGGAACGAACACCGAGCCCTACAAAAGGACACTGATCGTTTGGTCTGTAATATGAAGAAGTAACAGATTTGTACACATTTAAATTTTTTCGTATAAGTACTAAGTTACTAAAAAGTATTAAGTGAAAGTAACCGACATCCTCATACGAATTGATCGGCAAAAGTGAAAACGGACCGGCCATATAATGCGCAATAATCAAGGTAATGGAGCACGGCCGTTACAGAGTGGTATATCTGAGATGGGAAAAGAGGACG
The DNA here is from genome assembly GCA_003671415.1 of Megathymus violae. Lineage (NCBI taxonomy): Eukaryota > Metazoa > Arthropoda > Insecta > Lepidoptera > Hesperiidae > Megathymus > Megathymus violae. Next base: position 3,502,495 of record PDGT01000021.1, read on the forward strand.
CGGAAGACAGTGCCTGAGATGGGAGGACGATATCAAAAAGACAGCTGGCCCAAGATGAAGACGTGTGGCCCTAGACAGATTGAAATGGAAATCGTTAAAGGAGGCCTATGCCAACAGGCACACTGAGATTAGGGACATTTTATAAAATTGTTTTTGTCATCTTACACAGTTCTATTTAGTCTTAGATATAAGGGATATAAGAGCTTACAGTGATTACATCTATTTGCTCAAATTTTTCTTGCAAAGAATCACGCGACTATAATGTATATACCTATAATTGAATCAATGTCAACTGCCTTACCCCATATTAAGATATAATATAAGAAGACGATGAAAATTGACTAAATAAACAAGTCTAGCTAGCCATCTTATTGTTTTACTATCATAAATAGACCTACTTCGTTTACCTGCGAAAACCGACATACGGGCACGTCATTGAAGTTAGGCATGAGGTGGCACCTAAAAGTATTGTTCCATAGTCGGTTTTTTTTAATGTAATTTAAGAATTTTGACTGTTTTCTACTCATTCAGTATAATAAATTCTACACACTTTGTATTTTTAGCATTTAAAATTAATGTACTTATAGTAATCAATGTATACATGGGATAGAGCGCATCGGTAAAATTTATTTCCTTCAGTCTTAGATATTAAAAATGTGTTAACAGCAAACAGTATAACAATAACATAAGCAGTATAACAATGTCCATATCATTCAACTAAAATTATAAATGTGAAAGTTTGTCTGTTTGGATGTTTGTTACTCGATGAAGCAAGAGTAGCTGAACGGATTTGGATAAAACTTGGTACACAGATAGTTTATCATTTGAAAATGAAATAGGAGACTTTTTATCCCGGAAAATATTAGCTTACTGCGATTATCAAGGACACAAACTACAGAACACGTAAATTTCAAATGGATATTTAAAATTTGTATAGATGTGTCTATAGCTTTTGCTCGTATTTCGGATTTCACTAGGGATGTATTCTTACCGGTTTCATTACTAATCATTATACAGGTGGTTTTAATTTTATTATTTGAATTTAGAATTTTTTCCTTATATAGTCTAAAGTTTTGTTTCATTAATAAATGCTAAATACAACAAAGTTTAATTGTGTTTATTAAAACATTTTAAATTTAAATATTTTATCCAATTCAGAATCTATCTTATTGAATACAACTTTATATATTCCACCGGAATCACTGTTAAAAAGGTAAGGGTATGCGAATTCTGACAGAGATTCCAGCTTTAAAGCGAGAAATGTTATCTTTGGCCTATATTTGACTAATTGTTTATTTGTAATAAAATCTGTACGAATCAAGCTATGCTGACCACAGATGTCAGGCCTTAATTTAGTAATTATAATAATAAATAAATACTTCAACAACAACATGAGTTAGTTACTACTGTTACAATAAGTTGCTTAAGTACGTAATATTATTACTACGAAATATTCCATTAAGTAAAAAAATATGTTTGAATTCTCGCCTGGTATGTTAATGTAACATAAACATGAGGTAAAGTCGGCTGCAGATATCAAGTTCCTCGGTAAATGTACACTCTTCAAGACTCATTATTTTGGTCGGCGGCGAAACCAGATAGCTCGGTAGCTACGACTATGTACGATATACTCGTGGTCCTTACTCGTGTAGACGTCTCGCTCGGTAAGCGTGCCGTCCAAGTTTACGACCAACAAGCAATATTGTGCGTAACAACTTAATGAAAAGGAAACGCTGGGAAAATTGCTAGAAAAAGCTTCCAAACAAATGAAGTTCTGCAAGACTTTTGTATTAACTATTACATAAAGAATCCTATAATTCATGTAATAACCTAACGTTTTGAAGGCTAATTAAGAATTTGTTAAATTACAAACAGATTAATTTAATGTACTTGTTTGTTAATAATAAAATTGAAATATTGAAATACGTAAACGACATTGCGAAATATCTATTTTTATATTTATAACATTACATCTACACCTTATTATCTCTAGAATATACGACGATCATACATTTGTGTCTTGCGATAAGGTAAACAGAAATCTCGTCGAAGCAGAAATGTTCAATAAATAAAGTTAAGGGAATAAGTTAACACTGCAACACAAACGAGAAATGTACTCGTAAACATTTATTTATTGTGTCTGTAGTGTATGTTTTTACGATGGTCTTTATTTTACAATCTCATTTGGGTTTTTCTCGTATGATTGCCATACCGTCGGTGACTTCAGTGACTTACCTAAATTCCTTACGATTCAACCAAAAGATTTAGTCTGGTAAACTGATACAAAAAAGCTAGATATCATTTCAAACTGTACAATTGTAAAACTATTATATTATTCTGGTACTATTATAAATATACAAAACTCTACGTAATACTTATTTTATAATGAAATAACAAAAAAAATCCAAAGGATGCAATCATAAAGTTATCGTAACAACTTAATATTTTGCCACTCCGACGAGAAAGGTAGGACTGAGAAAATTGACAGTAATTCAGTTTGACGCCGTTAAAAGCTGCACTTTGTCGGCGGATGGTCTTTTCGTAGAAACAGGAATTAATATTTGTCGACGGACTGGATAAAATATCACAGTACCTCGCTATATTCTTTATCAACAAAACTGTATGGGTCTTCGTCCATCCCCAAATCCAAATACATCCCTAATTAAGCCGTATTGGGGCGGCTTGGAATACTGACCCTAATGCTGACAGTACAAGGTGTCGTAAGATGTGACAGAAGCCGACGTACTTGGCGGTAGGGCTTCGCGTAAGGATTATGTTATCAATATTATTATTAAGTGATTAATATTTCTACTGGTATTATTATCTTTTCGTAAAGGCTGCCTGGCTAGCTACCACCTTCTAGCTTGAGTCAGCCGCCAAACGACACGTCATGTTCCGGCTGGGACTAGAGAGCCAGTACTTTCTTTCTTCTTCTTTTTTGGCCGACAACGCATTAGCAAAGGCACCACCCTTTGGTGTTATGTTTATGTTTGGTGTTATGTCTAAGCTAGATTGCTGCTTTTGAATGTCATTGCTGTCTGCACTTTACCGTACAATTTCATTCTTAACTTTATAGTAATAACTACACCCTCGTTGTAGAATCACCCGTAAAGTGTGTATGTGTGTGTCGACTGCAGTATTGGAAGGTCACTAACAATTGTACCTATCCTCAACTTCCTTTCTGATCGGTAACACGTCAGTGGTATCCTTACTGCTCATCGTCAATCCACAACGGTCACCATTTACCATCATCTACATGGGCCCGTCTACATGTTTGTCAACTATTAGTATTAAAAAAATTCTAAACTGTCATTGCCGTTAAAGTTTTTTTATTATGAAAATTTTTAAACAGAGCAAAGGAGAACTCCTGCTTGATTAATTACCTTAAGTATCGTTAAAAAGAGATTAATTTTATAGCGTTAATACTTTAATACCTGACAGTTAAGCTATTCTTGACATAAGACTGGGAGATGGCATTATCGATCTATTACCTACTCCTTGTCTCCTCCTCATACACTAGTTTCAGCGTTAGGATTCTCTACATATAGCGCGACATGACAACATAAAAGATCGGATTCTGAAAAAAAAAACATTGGTGCGTTACGTAAATATATTCACTATCCTGGTAATAAATCCTTTACTAAGTAGACAGGGTTACACATATCTAGGTATTTATATTATTGTTTTTTTATTCGATGGCCTTTAATACCATACAATTAAGAATCGTTTTATTCATATTCCATCGATTTAAGGACATATCCTAACCTCATTTTTTACATTCACAGGAGTAAAGAGAATGCAAGTTATTGAAATGTACATATATGTATTAGGTATACGTACGGAAGATGGCAAGCATCTATGTCAAATAATGGAATTCTAAATGCTTATAGACGACTTAACATGTACTTCTAGCACAAGTCTTACAAACTTACATAAGAAAACATTAGTATTCATAAACTTCAGTTGTATTTAATTCGAATTTTAAACAAGATAAATGTAGTACCACTGCAGTTTCATTCTCTGCTAGTTTCCTTATTCAAAGTGGAAACTTGTCTACGAAGCTGTCAGAAAGGCGCAAGCATTCCAGCCGCTTAAGACGATTGTACCACCGATCATAAGAAACGAACAGAAAACACAAAAATATTTTATGTATACATTATATTAAAATTCTAACTGATCGGTTTCTACATTAAGGATATTTAAGAAAAACTATTATTAGGGGCCTGTATTAACGCAATAGAACCCAAAACAATAGTAGTTAGAGTTTTTGTCTGTTTGTCTGTGCGTTTGTTCGCACTAATCCCAAAAACGGCTTATCCGATTTCGTTGCGGCTTATACTTATGTATTGCAGTAAGCGTCACTTAATATTTTAAGTTCGTTTTATTTTAATCCATAATCAAAATCCATAAATCAAAAAGCTATGAATTAATATATGAATTTCAAATTCACAGAACGAGAAAAACCCAGTCCAAAAACAATGCAGTTCCTAATTCTCTAGTTATAGTATGTACTTCTTCTAAAGCGAAGCGAGGGTAATTTGCTAGTAATTTATAACATTAACGATATGAAACCTCTATTTTTGTACCCAGTCTAAATGTCAAAATTGGAGAAATCAAAGCACCTGGTGCAACACGGTAACAATAACGTGACATAATGTAAGAATCACCAGATAGTTCACTTATCACGCCAGCTTTAACGGATAGCGTTTTTTTACACATTTCCGGCATCTAAGCCCTCTTGGAATATCTCAAATTGTCATTACAATGGATAATCTGTAAAGTCAAAAAGTACATGCATTACGAGCAAAATATTTATATATGGGCCTGTAAAAGATTTTGTAAAAAGAAATTTTCTGTCGACGTTCCCTTTGTGCGAACAAGTTAATCAACTTTGTTTCGATTTGAAGTGTGTTGGGCATTGAAACGTCCCATGTGAGTCCTTAGCATTTTACGACACCTGTCCGCACACAGCACGTGATATCGAAGCATGAATTTCTTACTTGAACGATATATTTTAGTTCGTTACTCCTTGTAGTTAGTAGTTGATATTCAGACAAATACTTAACGCGGATGCAACGCGAATACTAGCGAACAACCGCGGTTCAAGACTGATTGTAAATGTAGGACCTGAGTGGAGTGAATAGTGAAATACTGAATTGAAACTATGCAATTGGCTTATGTACCTACTCTAGCTTGGTATTTAATACTAGTAATTAAAAAGAAATATCTTATAGCCCGATGACTCGCATCGATCTTAAACGATCGACCGAGTAACAGTTACTGCTACGATCACTAAAGACTAATCGATGCAGACAACATTTTTGAGCACTGCTGTATTTCTGATGACACGTTAAATCATCATATTATCATCAGACGACAGTCGCCCTGTCGAAAGCCCACAGACAATATAAGAACTTCCGACACTTTAATTGGCTACTAACTCCCTACCACTCTGCACCGGAGTGACGTAGTAGAATATAATTTGAGCTCCTTCAGTGAAGCGGAGATACCCTTGCCTGATAATTGGTTGATAATAGCTTTAAGCCAATTAAGAACATTAATATAGTTCTCGAGTAAAATCGATCATGAAGTAAATTACTTCGGGCTCCTGTGGTACAAAAATACCCTGCATCAAAATTAATGATACTATGAAAAATGAAATACTCATACTTATTCGCCAATTCTTGAATATTACATTATTGTACTATTTCCAGTGAGTGCATTCATAGCCGGGAACCGCATCTCAACAGAGCCGTTATTTTGAATGTCTGTTTGTTTTTTTAATGTTGTTTGTATACTGTAGACCGAGCCACAATTCTACAGTTCAGTACTGGAAACAAGTGGAAACACTGAGTGTTGAACCTTTTTACGAGTGCACTCTAGCTTCGACTTTTTATTGTAGTATTATAATTTTGATAGCGGTTGAATCTTCTGCACGGTATACTCGAGTTAGAATTCTGCCCGCATCTCTCTTTTTTTTTTAATTAAGTGCAAATATCAAATTAATAATTTCCAGCTTTCGTGATGGAAACCAACGCAAGGAAGCCTGCATACCTGAGAGTTCTTCAGAATTATCTTAAGACATGCAAAGTGTACAAATTCACACTTGGCCAGTAAGGTGAATTTTTCCCGTAACGCCTATTATTGTAGGAAGAAACTCGAACCCAGAACTGAGACAATATGAACTGTAATGAATATAGTATTTAAATTGTGTATGAATTTTTGTGTTGAGTTTAATAAACATTACTGTAGTTATATTATTACCCCTTTTTTTCTTCTTTTTCTTACCAAAAAATTGTTGATTGAAAATACAAAACTGCAAATGTGCGTAAGGAGGATATTCATATTAGAGTCCAAATCAACATCCTTTGCTCGCCGTGCTCTCTGCTGAACACTGGATGAAGTAATGTCACCAAGTGACCTCTATCAGGTCGTTGGAATCTAACCAGTTTAATCATAACTGTACAGTGTGAGAATAGCCAAACAAACAGAGAGACAGAGAGAAACAAGGAGATACTCAGACAGAAAAAAATCTGTTAACCTGTATATCAAACCAACACAACAACAACTTCAAACAAAAAAACTGCAAACTTTGAACTGTTGAAGCAACAGTGCTCAAACATTGAAATATATTGAATAAATCTCAAGTCTAATATTTACTTATACATAATAATATCATCCAGGTACCGGCATTATTTAATTATAGCATTTGCAGTAATTTAATTTAAAATCAATGTGATTGTACAAACAAGCATGAATTGATAAAACTGTCAAGGAGCTTTATCGAATTTCGTAATAATTTGATTTTCGTTATTTATAATTTAGACTAATTAGCCGTTTCGAAGTCTCCTTCAACCGGTTGTTGTACGGGAGATCGAAATTCGAATGTGTAAAGGGAGCTAAATTTTCAAAATTATATTAACACCATCACAAGTATCTGTCACACTACTGAACTCATTTCATATATGAGGATTTGAAGCCATAGGTTAAAACCTTATGCCTATGCCTATGCCTATGCCTTAGGTATGCCTTAAAACGGAGTATGGAATAGAGTACTTTTAGGTATATAGTTGACTTATGTTTTCCTTGACCAACAGAACCCTTCTCCCACACTAGAAAAGATATGCGCTAAAAAGAAGCTTACCAGAATGAATGTAGCGTTTACGCAAGCATAACACATCCACCTGTTCAATGGCAATCCGCGAAAGACAGACGGGAAATGAAATATCTTGAAGAAAGTGCTAGTTTCTGGGGAAGTGCAACAACGGGCTAATGTGAACTGAGGAGAGACAAATGTTTTTGACAAATTAATCTTAAGGCTTCTCGCTTACTTGTAACTTCAAGTGCTGGAGAGTAGGCAGGTTTAGCCATAATTGTAAGATTATGACACTGGCCCTAAAGGTTTATTTTAAAGGTAAACACAAGGTTTATTTTGAAACAATTTGTTTTCATTAAAAATATAAGCTAATCGCAGTTTTGATTTGTACTAGATCAAAAAAAATTATATATATACTACAATGGTAATGTTAATACGCATTAAGTATATAGTTCAGAAGTCTATCTAATTTCTATGAGCATTAGGTACTCTAATAAAAATATAAAATTAATATTTACAACCATGTAGATAAAAATCTGTTCTAAATTTTAGCTAAACATCTAAATAGTCTTTACGTACTTTGGTATTTTACTTATTTGATGCTGAATGGGAACCACTTTGAAAGACGCTGGACAATTTCACACGTGTGTCAAGTTTCCATATCATTTCCATAACTCTTACTCTATGTCCCATATTCACCCTGACGGGTGCTAAAAGCCGTCAAGCCATTTGGCGCTGCATACTGCAAACAGAAATAATATTACAGTGAAAAATGCAAAATAATACGGTTGTGGCGGGATGCTTTCTGAACTACACTCAAAACAGAAAGCTATGTATAACTATTATTAAATGACTATAAAGTCATGAATAGTATACATATAAATACTTACTATTAAGACGCCCTCACTTCGGTAAACTTTACTTTTACCAACCTAGCACCCGAAAAACTTATTATTCATTTTTGTCAAGCATTAACCAAATGTCATATTCAGATAAAATCATAACTCGTAGTAATGGAGATTCCCTTCCAGGCTTCCACATTTTTTATTATTACGGCAGTGGGCAGTTTAATTTGTTATTGTACCTAACATTTTCACCATTGAAAATTGTTTAATGGCCCCTAAACCATTAATATCATCATATCGTATAAGAATACTTCGCGAAAATTAGTTCAAAGACAAATTATCGAGTATATACACGAAAACACTAAAACTAAAAATGCACGTTTTACATCTCAATTACTCGATAAATCACATATATGACAATTCTTTACACAGATTTAAATAACTTTCACCCGAAGAATCATTTTATTTCATTCATGCATGTTGAAGAAACAGTTCACGTTATGCAAATAAATCATACTGTATAACTGTCGCTTGCTGAGGAAATTACCCCTGTCTACTCCATAGTATTACATCCGCAGACGATACTGAGTACATTATTGTGTGTTGTATGTATGAGACGCGTGAAACATTATGAAACCTTTCAAATATATGGCATTCTTGGGAAATATAAAATTACCGCATGTATATATATATTTTATGTCAATATCCGACGAACAATCAAACAAGCCACATAATGATAAGTGGTCACAAATGAATTACCGACGCATTGCCAGCCTTTTAACTGTCTCTAAGGCACATACATATTTTACGTAAATAAGTTTTTGGTGTCTCGGTTAAACCAAGCAGTCGAACCGGGTCAACGTAATCAGTAATTGCTATCAGAAAAACAGATACTCTGTCTTCTGTGTATTTGAACTAGTCTCAATTTCGTGAGAAAACTGGTGTATGGAGTGAAAATTATGGTATTACAAAAGCCTTAATAAAACGACTAACAATTGTTTCTGTTTCGATTAATATTTTGTAAATACAAATGTCGTGATTCCCAGAACTAAATAAGAACAAGTTACTAATCCAGAAATATATTGTAAAGCTTCTTATTTAGTTATTAACACACACAAACACACAAGTAGTTTTAGATGTTTTAAATACTACTGTTTAATTATTTTAGTTGTTTACAATTTTCTCTCTTACTTTCATTTTATTTAAAGGAGATTAGTTACCTAAATATAAGACTATAATCCATATTTTAATAAAAAAATTGAGAACGAACTGCCTCTCAAGCCACAAACAAGCTCACGCTTCTCTAGGAGTCAGGGCTCTTCGTTATAAATGTACTGTTATTTATGGTCAATAAAATATTATTATTATTTAGCAAATTTTTATCTTAAAACATTTACAAATCATCTATAACCGAGTGGGTCTGAATGGCGATGAAAAAAAACAAATTTGTATCCATTTCTGTCTACACGCATTAATTATAAACAACGCTAGAAGGACCTTATTACAGTAATTATAAAACTGTGCAGTCGAAAAAGGATATATTTTTTCCAAAGCGCCTAATAAGCATTAATTAGCATTTATAAAATACGCTTTCCGCGTTTTCAGATCACAAAAGGTGAGAGGAGAGGTTGCTGATATCATTTAATACAATAATTACAAATATTTTACAGACAAAAGTCCTTTTGGAAAAGTCTTTATCTAAATTATTTTAAAAAGTCACATCAATTCTGTTGCGTATGTTTCATTATAATTGTAACACATACAGACGGATGACGTAACTTTAAAATCATATCTATCGCTTAGTTCAAAGGAACTAAGTATACATATAAAGAGACAAACAGCGTATTTGTAACAAATTCAAATTGTCCATAAACTGTATTGTTTCACAGTCAATGATTTCATTCTCTTGGGATTTCCAGTCACTCGTGTCGTTTTCATGACGGTTTATTTATTTGAAAGGTAACTGATGTGAGATAATTTCATCTCCCACATTTACGATTGAATGCTCCTGAATAATTCTTATATGTGATTAAATTATGGCAAACTTGTTGTGAAACAATCATCTAATTTACACGGAACTAAACTTGGAGGAAATCTTTAATGAATAGTTTCAACCATTGTTTCATTGACCCATCATTTCTAAAGTTATTAACCGATTCAGGTCATATGTATTAAATGAAACATACGTACACACACACACACACGATTTATTATATATACATTTGAATTAATTGATTGATTAAATAAATATAAAGGCACAACGTCTATATAATTTTTAATTTAAAAACACGTTGGTAGCAGTTAATGGGCAATGGAACTAATTTCTTAAATGAACCTTTGGAAGCGGATTTTCTAATTTAAACTCCAAGGAAAACGTTCCACAAAATTAATATTTGTAACTCAACCACTAACTACTACTACTAAGTTAACCTACGCAATAAACATTTACACTCTCACCCGGTGGTTGAGTAACAAACTTTACAACTATATGTAAATATGATGGTTTATAATCACGTCAGAAATCGATACGTCGCGGTATAATGATATAAATTGATCTATAAACCAAACTGATTCAAATTTATTGCGGACCAACAGTTCCGTAACTCCTAATATTTCGACTACAATTGATTAGGCCCAGCAAATATTTCGTTCGCTCCCTATTAACAAAAGTAACTAAAGCATAGTGTTTAATCGAATCTATGAGATTTATGAGGAAGTAATTATGTTTCACTTACTTCGGTGAAGAAAAACTCATGAAAATTTGCCACCGTCATCCGTCCAGATTTATAAATATTTTATTACACACATAAGAGTGAATGGGTTTACCCATTAATTTTTACCACTCCATCAACGAATTGCCGAAATCATTATCGATATAGAAAAATACAGACCATATGACATAATCGTAAATCGTTACTCGGTAACAATTTCGTGTCGTATAACGTGGAAACATTTCAAGGTACTTTATCTTGACAGCTTTATTTTATCAATTAAAATCTGAATAGACAAACAAATCACCGCTGGCGGTATTTCCATAATTTTAATACCAAATCAAATAACTCATCAAAACGGTTGTCACAATTCGCGTTAGATACAGTTTTAAAGTAATCTTGTTCAATTAACAACCTGCAAAAGTATCCAAGACTTCTATTAACAACCCCAGTCCCCTAAAAGATTTATTTTCTTTCTTTTTGGTGTAAAGACCTTAGCTGCGGAGTGCACCGTTCAGCGGCGGTAAACTGAATTACGTTTTTTTTTCGTTTTATATCTCGCGCCCGAGCGTCGAAGTGTTGAATTATTGGAGTAACTTTATTTTATAAAACGATTCCGTTTCTACGAGGTTTCTGTTTATTTAATCGCGAGATACTTTACGTGTTAGCGCCGTGAATGGTACTTTAACTGGAGATTTGCTTGAGACGAAAAAGTCACATGTTTTGAAACAGTTTTGTTCTTACCTGACATATAGATAGAACAACTTTAAATGTTCATTCATTTTCAAAGCCGTTTAGTTTGGCCACGTAAGGAAATACGTTCAAAATTAAGGTTCATATAATTGTTATTCATGTAAACCATTGAAATAGAATATAAGAAAATGAAAGAAGTAATGAGTAAATATAATAAGCACTAATCGAGAAGTTTTATTTTATTTTTCTTACAACCAATTAATTTTTGTAACTTGACTATACTTATATGACAACTTGGTGACAGATAATCAGTGCTGCCAATTAAAATTTTTCGACTCCCCGCGTCACGTCAGTGCAATTCCCCGAAATTCCCCGCTTCTTTGAATTAATTCCCCAAAAATTCCCCGATATGATATTTTTTGGAATAAAAACACTGTTTTATACAAAATTAGTTTGAATGTAATCATTAAATAAAAAGTAACTGAAATAACTTTTTTATTGACCTACATAGAAATTTACTTTAATTGTTTTTATTGTTGCTATTACTATTGTTTAACAATAGCTGCACTTATAACCACTTTTCTATAATTCTATTGAAAATTTCAACAGTTAAAAAAAAATTAAAAAATATAACCAATTAAAAAAATCGACAAACCTGTCAACAAAAATATAAAATCGTGTTCAAATGACAGTTAAGAAGCAGGCATTTGAGTGGTGTAGCTATTCGACATGATCCTAGTAGTGTTTGCTATATCTGCCAAGTCCGAACATAATAATTTAGTTGTAAGTATTACCCAACATGAAATTGTTTTAGCCTACTGAAAACATTGGTCTGGATTCCCTGAAATTCCCCGATTTATGTCATAATCCTTTATCATTATCTCATAAATCCTTAATAGTCAAAGACATCAAGAAAAGATTACATTCTTTAATCCTTGCAAATAATACATAAAAGGCTCAGTCCCAGATGATCAGGAAAATGCATCCTAAATATTGCCCTATAAGTTATTTTACCTTCCAGTGCAAATTTATTTATACGCACAAATTTCAAATTAGTAAGATATTCATAGAATATTATTATTATGTTTAACTGTGTTCCTAATTAAATTCATAAATGTTTGCGTTTAACTTCACAACCGTAAATATAATGTGATATGAAATTAGGCAGTCGCATTGTGGTGTAATGCACTTAAATATTCCAAACAATAGAGGCCCCTTGCCTTTCAGTGGACTGTTAATATTGTAAAGCCAATAAACACGCCTTGCTTCAGCTGTTTTTTTTAATGGAGGGTACTCCCAATTCCCTGTTCTAGTCGGCTTTTTTCCTTATGCAAACAATCGAAGAGCAATTTGACTGCCATGCAATTGGCTTTGCGGCTGAATGAAGCCTCGAGGGCTAGACAGTGACGCAGATAAGTTGCCACAATACTCCGAATACGAGTACCGGATTTATATTTTATTTATTCAGAGGACAAAGAGATGAATAAAATAATCCCTCAATCTCTTAATGCAGTGTCTTAATAATATCAGACGTCCCTGTCTCCAGGTTGAAGGGTGCGCAGTGCAATTCCAACAAGGCAGGTTTCTGTATGATAGAAAGATTTAATAATATAATAATAGTAATTAATTATTAAATTAAATATATTATTACAATTATTAAATCTGGATATGTGGAGGACACGGCGGTTTTATTTTGTGAAAATTGCTTCAAATTTTCCTTGGTAAGTTTATATTATACTTTGTAGACTTAATCAATTAGTCAATATATTTATATACGTTAAGTATTTATTAGTACTTATTTCAATATATATTATGCGATATAGGTTTGAAACATATATTTTTAGCCCGTGATAGATAAAATAAAATATATTAAACTTCATCTGAATACAAAAAAGACGGATGTTACTGCATCTGTTTGAGATTAATAGACTTCGACACGTTCGACCCATTAAAGTGAGCATATATTTTTTATTTCTAATTAAAGGATTTTTTATTATTGACTTGATTGGTTGGGCCCTACACCACCCAGTTTAATCACATCGATACTCGGGCATGATAGGTTTGGTTAAATACGTTCTTTCTTCTAGTATCAACCGTGAAATTTTTTACGTGTTTCAGTTGCAGTGGCGTAAGGCCAACAATAAATGGAACCCTCGGTTCCCGCTTCCATCTTGGCCCGCAAAGAGTTTTAGATACTTTTAGTGTTTTAGACATCCACCGACGACGGTGATCATTTACTTAGTGACTCGTCTGTTAGGCGCTGCTGCTGCTATTCACTTACAAAAAAAAAACTTATTTTTTTTATTTCGCTCTCACGCAATTATATTGTTATAGAATTAGATATGGGCGCCGCCATTCCAATCGCTAGCGGCGGCGCGCTGAGGATTTTTCATCGGAGGCGGCGTAGCGCCGGCGGCGTGGCTTTTTTTTTTTTAAGAAAATCTTTATTTATCTAGCTCAACATCCTCTAAAGTGCTAAAGATTGGGTATCTTGTCGTAATTTTTGTCGAATGTCGGTCAAAATGCGATAAAATAAACCGAAAATACTGAATTTGCCAGAGGGAAATTCTCTCAGTTACTGCAGAGGTATTTTGGGTACTGCAGCATATTATTTTGGATGGCATGCTTAAAAACTTATTAACACTGTTTGTGTCGTTGTAATATTATGTCGGGCAAGCAATAAATAAAAAAATATTTCAAGTGAGCACTTAACAAACAACAATGTATTTTAGTATGTTAAATTTTGTCAATTAATATTAATAATTGTAATGAAAAAATTGAAACACAGACAGATTATACCCGTATATTACCATGCGTACTCAGACAATAAACGAATCAAATAAGATCTCGAAAAAATCTCGCATGCTTAACAGTTACAAGTTCGTAATATGAACAATAAAACAAATATATAATTAATATAACAGTATAATGTTAATAATTAATCATTAGTTTTTTCATCAGTCCTACACATTTTGTAATTGTCATGTATAAATATAATTTTGTTCACTCTAATTGGACTCAAGCGAGATCTTTTCGCTGTAATTGTCAACCCAGCTACTGAAAACACCCTCTCACTCGGTGTACTTGTAGCAGGCACACAGAGTAAGGCTCTAGCGAGTGCTGCAATGTTTGGAAATGCATTTTTCTTACTATTCCAGTAGGATAATAGATCTCCATCCTTAGGCTCGTTTGGATCAGCTGCGGCAATATATCGCCAACACTCCTGTTCTATTGGATCATCTTGAGTTCCCTGGTGTGTATTGCTGTTTCTTTGACAGTTTGTGCAAAAAAGATGTGTCAACAGCATTGCTGGTACTGCTACTTGTAGTATCTACAAAATCATGATCACCTAGGTTATTACTGTCAATTACTTCTTTAAAGTACTAGGAAAGAAAATAAGTTCTGTTCATATTTTGGCTCTCTAAGTATATATTAATTTCTTTGAGGGTCATAAATCGATTATCTAAAAGTGCAGCTGCTACAATCGCTTTGGTAACCGGAAATCTTTTGTTGATCTTTGTCAACATATTGCGTTTAAGACGTAACATTATTAGAGATTCATCATCTTGAAGAGAATTTAAGATGTCTATTATCTCAGAACGAAACACGAGAGCAACATTCATTGTGCATGTATTCTGTGAAGATAAGATTTGGACGGCTTCGCGAAAGCTTTTCAAAAATATTACCAGATCTTGTAAAAGCATCCATTCATTTTGAGTAATTTTAAGCTCTTCTTGGCCAATCTTCCTCAACATGTTATTTATAGGTTCTCGGTTACACACGTGGATCACACTTTCTAACATTTCTAAGACGCTGTGCCAGCGAGTCGGAGTTGCAGTTTTGATTGTTGGAATTTGCTTATGTCTTGACTTTGATACTGATGGCGAAATCTCATCTTTAACTTCTTCACCGAGTCCGGTTTTCATATCATCTTCATGAATGGGGTCACCTTCGTCACTATCTAACATTTCTACGATTCTATCAACGGTGTTCAAAAACTCTAGGTGCACTTTTTCAGCTTCAACCTGTAACTCTGGCGCGCGATACCTCACTGTCTTTACAATTTTTTTACATTTTTGAACAACTTCTGCAACTTCTGGTACCGATTTTAAACCATCTACATTTACAAGATTATGTAATGCATGACCAAGACAAAGGTGGTGTGACATATTTGCCAGTGAAACTGCTCGTTTCACATTTCCCCCAGCATCGGTAACAGCAACGATCTTTTTCCCATCCAATAGGAACCTCTTTTTTATATCTTCGATCCTTTCCTTTATTTTTTCTCCGGTTTTTTCCCCCATTATTATTTCAGTATTTAGTGTCAAAGCCTTTAAATTGAAATCTGCAAAAATAACAGTTATCTATTTAAAATCAACCAACAAAGCTATTCTATTTCAGCTTTATGAAAAAAATAATTTGATGTGACAGATCAAGGTATGCAATGGATGTTTCTCTCCCTATTTATTGATATAATTATAGTTTATAGTATAGAATACGGTACTTTACTAGGCCGTTAATAAAATTTAAAACTCATATCGCGATATTGTACATTTTCAATGATATTATTTTTAATATTGTATGAGTTTAGAAATGTTTTGTAATATGAAATAATGATAAATTAAGTTTGCCTACTTATATCGTAAGGATTTTAACTTTTTTACCTGACGTTAAATAATGTAGTGTAAATGTTATATAATTAAGTCGTCGGAATTGATCAGTCCACAAGTCAAATGTTATGGCAAAGTACTGAGCAGCATGACTGGAAATGATTTCCTTCACTTTGCCCAACATAGACTCATATACGTCTGACAATGCAGAGCCGCTTACAGTGTAGCGGGATGGAATTTCACTGTCGTTTACAATTATGTTATATTTCTGAAATAGATAAAGCTTAAGTAAGCGTCGTCAAATCGAAATCAAATATAACTCACACATAATTCACAAGAAGCAAAATAGGTCACCTTAAAAAAATCCACCATGCCTTCATCAGAAACAGAATCGAAAGGAAGTAAGGATTTGCAAAACCACAAAGCCAAATCTCTAGCAAGAAGCCATTTGTCATGTCTTGAAAGCATTTTTGTTGAGCTACTTATTTTAGCAGGCCGTTTAACAGTGAAGAAGTTTTTTATGTTAGCTTTTTCGGTGTTAGTAAGCTCATCTCGAATTTGGTGATCATCCCTCAGATGACGTGTCAAATTTCCAGTGCTGACTCTTTTGCTATAACTTTTATTTTAACACTAGAATAAACATTATTGTAACGTTTATTTAATGCGCAATACAAAATCCACATCAACACAAAATCACTTCACTTTTTATCGAGAGGTTACGACTATAATATATTTAAATGATTATTTTTTTATATTTACGGAGCAAAATAACATTAACTAAAGCTTACAAGCTGTTTAAAATTGACAGGCAGGTATGTGTATTGTCAGAATTGAATGTTAAGGTTAGTTTGCAAAATCAACAAAATTAAACTTTTATACTTACAATCCAAATTGTATATCTTCGTTCTCTTTTTTTACCGCAGTCAAGCATGCTAAGCAGTAAACTTGATCAGAATTAATGATTTTTTTCTTATTTCCTTCAGTATTCAGTATCAATTGGCCAAAATATTTCCAGCAAAAACTGTTTCTAGTTTTGGTGTCGTAAAATACATTAACGCTAACTTTGCTTACACTTGTTTTATTTAAATCCGTCATTTTACAATCTGATTATGATTCAATAAAATCACAAAAAACAATATGACCTCACGTCACACACGCCGCGTGGCAACTGTCGGCGGCGGCGGCGGCGTGGCGCGTAAAAGCAGCGGCGCGCCGCTATATAGAATACCCCATTTATAACCGAACATTCATTAAGTGAAATTAGAAAATATCAAACATTGGAAGATTTACTAGACATGTGCAGCAACTGTCAGTCAGATGATAACTGAAAATGAAATATGCAAATTCTCCTTTCATATATCCACATTTTTCTACAACGAATTACACGTTTTAAATTATATACAGATCATCAGTAGTTACTTATAGACATAAATAAAAATATTTAGACAGAAACACGAGTACCGGATTGTACTACTAAGTTATAATCACAACTAATGTGAACGTCTTGAGAATTATTTGCATGCTTAGGATAGATTTTGGCACGAACAGTTAGGTCTTATGAGGAACGGCTCGCAACTTACCATCGAGAGCCACTAGGAAAATTAACCTTAGTTCACTATCTAACCCTTCGTGCTTAATATCAGTGTAACCAAAGAGTTGCTCGAACATTTATTTTCATTACCAACTTAGATTAGATTTCATATTGACCGTGGCGTACGAATATAATAGAACGAACCTACAATTCTCATATACAGTTAATATTAATTTCGCAATCTCATAAGACGCATTCGCGGAGCGCAGAAGCAGCTCGGAAACTAAAGCAATATTCAAAGCACGTATTCGCGGTACTCGTAACTATGATAACCGGGGCGAAGATGTAAAGAGAGATTCCGGTAACGTGCCTAACTACTGAACTTCTGTTTCCTCCGCCGGATTTTGTAAGGCTGCAGCGTTTGAGCACTTCGGTAAATATGTTATTTTCTGTCACAAACTTTTGCGTCCCAAGGAAATTTAAACGATGGCGATACTGGGCAAGATGAAAGCGACCAACTTGAGTTGGTCGATGTATCTTCCATACAGCACCTCAACTATTGGATTAAGTGTATTTCTGGATAGTTACTTTCAATGAAAACTATTTGGATTAGATGTCAAGTTAGACAGTTGTTGAAATGTAGGAATTTTTTGAATACATGCTATTTTGACTTTAGTGCACACAGACATTATTATTACTTTACAATATGTTTGAAATAACATAATAACATAACGATAACATATTTTGGGCGTAAAAATTATTATTGTGCGCTCGGAAATATTTTATTGTATCCTAAACCCAATTCAATTACAGGATCAACTTAATAAAAATATCTACAAATTATTAAATTTATTAAACTGATTTAGCTATTCAGGCACAGTCTAAAGGGGAGTTGGGCTCATGACCCCAAAAAATTGTACATGACAAATAGAAATAACCTTTTATGAACAATTAGTTTTCTCATAAGTTTTTCGTTCAATAAAGTTTAACTTCAGTATTAATATTACAGATTAATTAATTCAAAATATAACCCCCGGCTCAATGTTTGGCTGGAAACTCTCCTGCTTATATTATCACTCGATGTAGGTATCTTACCTAAGATTATTTTTCTTACATGAGAATTTATCAAGCAAAACTAGTAATATTGAAAATTCAACCCATAAGGAAAAAACAAACTCTCTTAAAGATTTTACCAGGCCCCTTACTGTGTACTATTAACACCAACTGTGGTCACCAACTCGCAATGGCCAAGCGCGGTGACTAAGGCTTCATGAACTCCCTCCATGATAGTTACAAAGAAATCCTCGCCCCCAGTCTCCGGCGGCCCCGCTACTCCTGGTTATGGTAGCGGCTACGGTAACGGCGGGGCGGGGCTGCTAATAATAATTAGGCACGCGAAATGGCAACGAACAGAGTGTGGGGCCTTTCGGAATTGGACAACGAAACAACAGAGGTCACTTGTTGGCTAACTTTTTGGAGCGGGAGAATCTCTTTATGATTAACTCCTTCTTCAAGAAGAAACCTCAACGCAAGTGGACTTGGTTAACCGTGATGGTTCAACAAAAAATGAGATATTCTTTATATTATTCTGACTGACAAACCGCACATATTTAACGACGTCTTGACGATCAGCAGGGTTAAATCCGGAAGCGATCACCGAATCGTAAGAGGCACGTTAAATATCAACGTGAAGGCAAACAAGCCAACGACAAGCGCGCTAAATTAACTTTACATTACCCCGAAGATATCCCGGACGTCAGTCTGTATGAGATTAGAGAGGCCCTGAAGCAGTTAAAGAATAATAAGGCACTGGGCGACGACGGAATCACAACAGAGCTGCTGAAAGCTGGTGGGAAGCCTATCCTTGTAGCTCTCCAGAAGTTGTTTGATTCCGTCATTAGTAGCGGCACTACCCCGAAAGCGTGGAGCAGAAGTTTGGTTTGGTTGAAGTTGAAAGGGAAATAAAACCCTTTTAAAGAACTAAAGGCCATCCATCCAGTTCGGCTGGGCCGCGTTCTAGAAACTCAAACATATCTTCTCATCCGATATTCCACAGTGCCTGAAGTCGAAAGCAATGTGTGTTGCCAGTGATAACCTACGGATCAGAGACATCGTCTTTTACCGTTGGCCTCATCCGAAAGTTCAAAATTACTCAGCGAGCTATGGAGAGAGCTATGTTAGGTATATCGCTACGAGACAAGATTCGCAACAATGAAATCTGTAGCCGAACAAACGTTACCGACATAGCTCGCAGAATTAGCCGGCTGAAGTGGCAATGGCCAGAGCACATCGTTCGAAGGACTGACAACCGATGGGGAAGAAAGGTCCTCGAATGGCATCCATGCCTTGGTAAACTGAGTACAGGACGCCCCCCGACCCGCTGGAGTGATGATCTGAAGGAAACGGCTGGAAGCCGTTGGATTCAGAGGGCCCAAGATCGGTCGGAGTGGTGCCACCTAGGGGAGGCCATCAATGATACCATAGATTTCGCTGATATCCATGGACGACGGTGACCGCTTACGAACAGGTGGGTCGTCTGCTCGTTTGTCGGCTATTAGCATAAAAAAAACTAGGGGAGGCCTATGTCCAGCAGTGGACTGTAAAAGACTGATAGATAGATAGAATTATTTTTGAACTATTTTTTATGTTGCAAAGGTTATAAACGTAGGTAATAAGCGTTATATTGTAACCTTCACGCGAATATACCTAGTTAAAGCTGTCAAAGTTGTAAAACTTAAATAATTTTATAAACAAACTTAAAAATCGAATAATGAAAATTTAAAAATACCCCCGAATTTAGTTTAGTTTATTTAGTAGAGTTAGCACATTTTATGTAGATAAGTGACCTGGTTTGGCTTCTTCCAAGCATGTACAGTTTTGACACATTAAGTAAATTATTAATATTCAGGACAAAATAAATCATATTATTGTATCTTTTTCTAATGTAGAAGCACTTGTGCAATTTAATCTACAGAATTACAATTTTATATCGACGCACTTGTACATAAATATTCTGAGATCTCCCATTAAGTTATTTTTCAAACGCAATCAACATGCTATATATAATATTTACTTTTGCACTTCTTCAATATTGATCCATAAAAGTGTCACTAACATGAATTATTTTTATGTAGTCGTTTAAACTTTTTTAAATTATTTATTTATTATTATTATTATTTGTTAATGTTGTTAAAAAATATATATTTATTATCATTTTTAAAACAAAAGCGATACAATATTTTCAATTATAATTTTCTGGAGAGATAGAGGAGAAAGCGAATAAAATCCCAGTTGTATTGGTAGGTCAAAGTTGAAAGCGAAGCTTTGCTCTCATGAGAAATTAACTGTTCCATTAGTTTTAATTCACTCGACGCCCGCGCGGAACGCTTCATTATTTCCGCTATGCTCTGTAAAAATGTGTTAAAACATCACCATTGCACTCGACGCCGAAATAAAATTGAGATGTGAGGCTTGCAGTATTCTCTAGGTGAATAACATAAAATCACCTTACAAGCCTACATAAAGAAATATTTCATAATTTCATAGTCCGCTTTCAGCTTAAACCTTCCTATCTATTTAGGACCGCTTATATATGGTTGGTCAATACGACAATATTGCTTTTTATGTAAACTCTTTTATTATTTTATTTTTGTATAATATTTTCAAAATAAAAATATTTTTCCTAAACTTTTATCATCCACATAGTGAGGTCACTATTACAGTAACTTTTAATCCTTTTAAAGGTTATCATCTAAAGAAATAGACAAAACTAAGCCGTCTGATCCATCAGAACCCATAATTATCCCATGGAGATCGGCTTCTCTCACAATACGAGGGATAAGAGCCATAGTCCGACATAGGGAACTATGAAATATGCAGGTTTCCTCAAGATACTGTGATAGTGTAAGTCATGTGTCTGTCATGGAATGCTATCGCGACCCGTTAATGTGGGTAGATCTTTGGTGTTTAGACCCGAAAGTCTAGGTAGGTTTTTTGTTCTTGCGGATGTCCATGGACGACGGTAACCAGTTGCCATCATCGTGGCCAGCAGGTGCCCATACCTCCGAGCCACGGTGTGGTCAAGTTCGGTAGAGGCGGGATCCGCGCAGTAATGCCGCTGGAGGGCTGGTGTGACTACGCCTTCGTGGTGGCTGGTTTTAGCCCTGCAAGCAAAGAGTAACAGTTGCAAGTAGGCAAGTGCGACTGTAGAAGATCTAACGTTGCAAGTCGAAATATCCTCCGCCTTCGCCCTTCTTCTGCGCTGGCAAGATTGTTCGGGAGCGACGATTGGCCTTCTTCATACAGCAACGTTCGATTACTGAGCTTCCTTGGTGGCAGAAGCGGCCTCGAAAGGAGGCTTCCCCCTACTTATCCTCCGACCGGTGGAAATCCCCACTTCAACAGTTCGGGCTCTGACGCGTAGGGGCGACGGACGTTGTGCTACTATAGAACTGGCAGACAGCTACAGAATCTAAAAAATCCTTTGTAGTGGAAAAAGTCTCCTCAATATTATAAAATATTGTAGCTACAAAAGTGAAAATGGGAATCAGAACAAATTTAAATGAATAGTTTTATCCTCTATGAATGAATATCGAAAAGTCATTAAACATTTCACAATTCTCATTGCATTTTACACACTACAATTATTTCAGTTTCGCTTCAACAAAGGTTCGATAAAATCTCCATACAAATTTTCTTTCTCTTTATTTATTTTTGGCCATAATCAAGTACAGATGAACTGTACTCATTCATTTAACCACAATAATTACGAATTTTCATATACGAGTAAACAATATTCAAAATTATAAAAAGACATTTTAATATTTCTTTCTAAGTGTCCACTTATAATAAGGTAGGTACACATCCGTCTTCATGATAATGAGTACCTATTGTCAAAATTTGAAAATTCTATCGTAAACTGTTTCAGCTAGACGTTACAGACTGAGTCAATGTATTAATCAGTTAATAAAGAAATTGTTTATAGTTTGTTAATAAATTTCGCATGCTCTTAAACTCTTTTCCCGGTACCAAATATTCAATTTTCTTTTGTAGGTATTACAAATACATTCTATTTTCCCTAGAACGACTTGACTAACTTCAAAAAAAACTATTTTGTTTATCTTAAGTACTCAAAGGCGACTACAAACTCGCAAAACCAGTAAAGAAAACAGAACTTAAGTTTCGATAGCGGAATCCCTTTACATCTTTCCTTCGGTTATCATACTTGCAGAATGCGTGCTTTGAATTTTACATGAGTTAAGTTTCGATTCACTAGTACGAGTAGGTGTACGGTAATGCATACCTATAGTGGTCTGTAGTTTTTGAGTTACTTCTACATAACGCAAGGCACGTGGCTCTCTTTGTAACTGAGATGACCTTAAGTATACTCCAGCCCAGTGATCCAATCGAAATGTCAGAAGCTCTTTTACCCTCCGTTCGCCATCGATTTAGCTAAGTTGTTAGGCTAAGCACTAAGTAAGTAAAGCATGGATGAGCGATTAGTCGTTATCTAATGATACTCTGAATAACCATGGCATCGGTCCTGATTAGTAGCCATGTAATAGCCAACAGACTAAACCTGCGCTTGGAAGAAAAAAACCGCTCATGAAATGTTGCCACTAGCGGTCACCTAAAGCCAACCGTGCCTAGATTTCCTTACAAATCAAAGTTTTAACTGTCCCCGTTCGGTTCGGAATTGACAAAGAGGTATAATTGCGAATAAACCTACCTTCTCTCCTGTATACCAAACCGACGACAACAGAGCACAAAGAAAAAAGGAAGATTGTCTGTACGACTTTTCTCGTAAAATGAGCCAAAGACAGTTAGACTTAATAAAAGGTTTATAAGGTTTTTGTGGAATCTCCCTTGATTGTACAACAAATACATATTGTATATCTCCTAACATGAATTTGCTTTATCCAAAACACGGAGTAAACAATCTTCAAGCTTCAATTTAGGTACTGAATTTACCTAACTTGTTGCAAACAGGACGACTGAGATGTATTCAGCAATTAGTCTGTACAGTTTCGGCTAGGACATGTTTTATTGCAGTGAAATAACGTAGTAAGTGCGAGATACACTAAAGTTTATTGGTCGTATTTTACTCACTCGTAGCCACAAACCGACAGTATGGTAGATGGTAGCATCTAGCTCCGTTTCGACATTCCGCCTGATTCTTCTTGAACAGAAATATTAACATATATGTATAAACATATATACAATATATTCGGTAAATGAGTATACAAAGATACCATTTATTAAAATAAAATTAAATATGTACAAGCAGAAAAGTAATACAAACAATCGTGAAACAAGAAATAGGTATAATTTGATTACGTCTTCCTTTCGTCTTCAAAGGTTTAGCGTTCTTTTATGGGGCTTGGAATTCGATTTTACAATAAGGTTCCAATTTTGATACGTGAGTGATTAAAATATATATGAATATATTAATGATAAGGATGCCTGGAAATAATAGTGTCGAAACCACTTCCGCGCAAGTTTAAACTTTTGTAATTACCATGTGGTGTTTTAAAAGATGTGCTGAGGAGTTATTTCGCCGTTTCTTCTCCTCAATATTAAAACACCTTTTCGAAAATGACGTGCATAAGTGTATTTACAGAATACCTATATGATGAAATGATTTTGACTTTAAATTTATTTAATATGAAAAAACAACGCAGGTACCTATGTAACCTATTATCACAGAAAAGATAATAATACGAAGGTACAAAATATTCATTATTTAATATGTAATATTAAAAAGTAGGTATATAGATTAACATACATAATTATGATGAAACTCTGCGGCAACTTATTTCATGCGTAACACATTTTTCACTTAAACCCTAAGTGACAATAACAGCGCCAGTGACTGGTCAATGTGCCACAAAAGTACCTATGGTTTCCAAGTCACCTCACAGTCACGTACAGGTTATACTGATGGATTTCGGCTAAACAGAGAGTATCGACCGTCAGTCATCCTCACATTCACGTCCATTGCTGTCCAATGTAGTTTGGTAGGCTATTCTATTTTTAATATGTTAGCAGCATCTATGAACGGTGTCACAAAATAAGTGTTGTCGTCTACAAATAGCACAAGATGGACATGCCATTATCAGACCTCGAGGGGACCCGTAAGGAAGGTAAAGTCATCGGTGTAAGTGCGTACGATAATATGACTTACTAATTTAAGGGGCTGGGGTCTGATGTACTACTCATTATTAGCATGTAGAACTGCAAACATAAATATCACGCTACAATCTTCGACAGCAACTTATTTTATAAATATGAAAACCACCAAGATAATTTAGTAAAATCTTCTAAATTTCTATATCTCTTGCTTAAACTCTACAATATATCAAAATTATGCACTCAGCTTGCTAGAAGTTTCCTGAAGTAAGTAAGTAAATGCTCTGATAAATTTTACTTATTTAAACAAATTACGAGTAATTCTGGTACTATTGTTAGAACTTTATAATCTATCAACAACAACAACTTTACAAACTTAACAACTTAACTTATATCTATATTACCCTATCTTTATATTTTTGAAAAAGTAGTATATATTAGCGATTAATAATTTTTCTATTAGTAAAATTAGGAGAGACAATTACTACCGACACAGGTATGTGCCATGTCTTCTCAAATAGATCTTAAAGGCTTAAAAGGGTAAACAAAATGCTATTAATATTTTTTATAATTCCTTAAAACATTCGACTGTGTCGAACATGCAATACTAATAAATAAGTTTTGATATATTAAATATCATGGTATCTGGACAAGCTCAGTTAAGCTTATCAAATGATATCTTTGTAAAAAGATTCAAAAAATAGTTATTAACGGAATACAGCCTCAAAATGGTATTACCCAAAGGATCAATATTAGGACCGTTATTATTCTTAATACAATGACTAGATTGTTTGTGTAATTCAAAGACAATAAAGGAAAGCAATGTATTGATGATCTAAAATTTGCTGTTTAGCAAGTACTACAAGTCACTTTTGTTGACCAAAAGCGAATCAATTATACAAAAAAGACCAATTCAGGTTATATACAATTTTAGAATTATTGATTCACTTAGAAAATCTTTTTGAAACAATGAAATATTAACTGTTGGGATCTAATATATTTTGGATAGTATTACAAGTGTTAAAAAAACACTTTTGTTAAAATGTGACATTCACAATTTTTACATTAAAAATAAGGCTAAACTGGTTGTAACAAGTTTTAATCTCAGTAACACTTTGTATTGGTACATTCATGGGTGGTTTAAATATCCATAATAAAATTTAGTCAATATTACAATAAACAATCTTACATTAATTATATATTTATGACGCCGAAAACAGATCTTTATAGTTTTTCGCAATCAGGGTCTATTATTGAGACATTGCTAGCGACAAGTACTAAAAGATCACGTAATAAATAGCGTAATTACTAATATGTGAAATTCTAAACGCACACAGAAAACGTCAAAAACCGCTTTAATATACAGCAATGTCAATATCAACTCACTATCTTGTCATATCATTAAATTCAGTGTCGAATTCTAACCTATAATACCGTCAGCTGTCAGTGTGTCATTCCATTTACTCTTGTTGACTGACCGCTCGTCCAATCGAATCAAAGCATAGCAAAAAGTTGTATTGTGAGCCTCAACTAAAATAGTTGCGCATTGTACTCTGCGATTAAAATTGACCTTGTTTGATAGCCACAAACTTATATATGTAGGTATTTTGCAGAGGGATATGCGCTATAGTTATTTCCTTCTTAAAGACCAGTGTACCTGTACAGTGTGTACTGCTACATCAATCGAAAAACATTAACGTAAGTTTATACTTTATGTAATTATTCTTAACAGTAATTGGGACAAAATAGTTTTTCTTTAATTTGTTTTATTATAGTCATTATTTCGTACGAATGACGCACAATAATTTAAATCATAACATGATTCAGATACTTACGTTTACGGATATAAGCAGTAATAGCGTTGGTTTAAATCTCGTTTTGCGCTAAGTATTTGAATTTAATACATTAATTAACGTATTGTGAACACAGTTGTGTTTGACTATTATTATAGAATTTGTAACATAATCTATATTGACACTTCATACAATAACAGACTGATTTTATATCATAGCTTGTATAATGTGCTATTTGAAAAATATAGGTTCAATTAGCTGACAATCTACAACTTTTCTTATATATGTTATTATATTATTATAATTTTCCTTATGTGTTTTACAAATTTTTACTCTTGATTTGAATGTTATACATAAATGTAATGATCAAACAATCACAGCAGTCTTAGTCATAACCTGCTAACAGTGGGTTCTCCTTTTTTGCTAAGTCCATAGTGCATTATAGTAGTGATTTATGTGTATAAACATGTGGACATCATCATGTAATGATAACAGATATGTTGGGTGAGGTAACCAAAGACTGTAGAAAAGAAGAAGACTGTAAAAGAAGGTAACCAAAGTTAATTGAATTAGTCAAAAACGTATGAAAAATCACTATCCAGTTAAGGGGAAGTTAATAATCTATAAATTTTATGTACATTATCCAATTTTATTAAGTTTATCAGTTTTATGTGTATGATTTTATGATTTTGCGGAGTAACATGACCCTTACAACGTTTGAGTGTCTTGCACTGCCTGTTGGCTTATTTATCTGTTATAACTATAACAAAAATGTTTTCAATGTGTTTGATATACAAGGACATGCTCTTATTTTAAGATAATTTCTTTCACTAAGCTGTAAATAATTGATGAAGTTTATTATGATATTATCTTCACTTGAATTTATGGTATATTTAATACTCTACATTGAATGTGAAAAGGAAAGCTCTTCCCTATTCTAGGTGCTTGCAAGTCAGTTAAGGAGCTATCATTACCATGTACATCTCTCTGATTTTGTGTATATGGTCTCCTAAGTTAAACTTAGTATCTAAGTAGCTATTAACTGTCAATTATGGTTATAACTGACAGGATAAATTTGTTAAATGAACAATTAAAAGCATTAGAATAAAAATATGTTTTATCAATTTAACATATAAGTTATTATCTAAATTTTGTTTTATGTAACAATGTCATCTACTTTCACCTTTTACTAGACAAATTTTAGCACCAAAGACCATTTTGACATTTGTCATGTTCATTTTTTTTGCTCTTTTATTTGACCGTTTAATCTGTTTTGTGTTGTCTAAATGGAAATTTTGTGTATCATCATTTGAGGTGAACTTCATGGATAAAAAATATTTTAGCTGTAAATCCTTTTAATATAAACCATATTTACATAGAGCAAGATTCAATACAACTAGGAAAAAAAAAAATTACAAATGCAAAATGTATGGGTGGTTGTCAATCATAACCCAGACTGAAAACACCTAGTGACATATCAAGTATTGATAGGTTAAAAAATGGTAATGTATCCATTATCTATCTATAACTTGTCAATAATCTGTAGTGTATGTATCCTAAAGAATCAATCAGTAATACAGAAAAATCAATTCTTCTGAGTTAAATTGAACAGTATTCTTCTCCCAGTGGGCATTCCATATAAGGTGGATTATGTGCGGGTGTTAATTGTCTTTTTGAAAAGCATCATTAGTCACAAAGCTATAGATATTTCTATAGATGCAATTAAAGATTCAGTGGCCACTACTCCCTTCGTACCAAAACACATAAACAGGAAAGGGTAGTGGCCTAGTTGAGTTAATACATTATATTATTATTGTACTCTGTAGGTATTTCTGCTATATTTTTAGCAGTGGTTATATCAATGTATGTCTGTAATAGCATATGGCTTCCTAAGTACTACATCCTGTTATTGCATCTAAACTACCTTACAAAGACTGACACTAACTAATTTCAATCTACTGAACAGAAATAGGCANTATATAATGCAAAAATTTCTGAATTATTCTATGAGACAAATTTCGAAGCTCTAGAAGATTTTCTCTACTTAATATACGAAAAAATCCAAGTACTAACTTTTCAGCATTTAACTTGATTAAATTTTAAAAAATTGACGTGACTGGACATTTTTGAAATCATGTATTTTTTTATTTTAAGTAATTAATGTACCATGTAATTGTATTTACAATTTCTATATTTTATTAAATCAGGGTTTAAATTGAATCTGGTAATACTAAGTAAAGCCACAGATATATAGACTGTTTTTTGTTACTTTATATTTGTATGACAAGTACTATGAGTGAAGTGATTCAAAGCTTTCCTAATCTGTGGGAAGAGCCAATCATACAGTTATGTTGTATAGTTGAAATCAATTATTTAATGTTTTAATAATAAACAAAAGTCGTTTCAGACAGATAAAATCACATGAGCAATTGGTTATTGTTTATTTATAACACATTAACAGTTCTAAAGACTGGTGCCATAGAAAAAACGTACTTTATTCATTTAAATATATTTATTATAATATTCAGAGCCACTACCCTCCTTCTCATCGATGACTGATGACGAATGAACATTGCCACAATAGATATCCGTTTTGGTCCTTCCTATATCGAACCCTAATAAAAACGGTTAGAGTTATGTGCAACCGCTTCCTTTAGGATATGGGGGCCCAGTACCCAACGGGACGATTATGGCACCCTGCCAGAAGAGCTAATATCGGGTTTAGAGTCGAACATATAAGTTACGTTTCGCCAAAATGTTCAAAATACTGCGCAGCAGAAAAGTGTAATGAGTTCGACTAAACGAGTTTAGAATACATGCACGACCTTCGGGGACTTACCTATTGCTTAAAAGTATTACTATATTTTATATTTTAGAAATATCCGCCGGAATCTACACTAGCTTTATATAATCTAAATATATTAGAGAGAGTGTGTAAAATCTGTGAGTTTTTGTATAATGCTGAGTGCAATATCCGGAACTATAGCATCTATTTGAAAAATTCCTTTACCATTTAAAAGGCTCATTATTCCGGATGGACATACTATATATAATTAATTGTTCAACCCGAATGATGTCGGACGGGCCGTCAGTGAATTATTTGAAAGTAAAACGGGACAGTTACCAATTTTTTTGCTGTTTTTATAATAAATCTTGTCCTTTTATCTTTCAACTAATATTCCTTAAATGCATGCTTATTTGATTTTTTCAGTTACATGCTTCAATTCAACCTCCTCTCACTTAATTCAAACATATCCTTGAACTCAGTACGTTAATTTTAAAAGTCAATAGATTTAAGAGAAATGGAACAAAAGTTAATCAGTAGAATTACAAATTGAAAAAGTTATCGCCCTTAAATGAAATGAACAAGCGCTCCACCTCAGTCTATTCAAAACAAAATAAAACTATTCCTCAATTATAATTACAGTCTCTGAAAGGTAATATCGGGAATAATATTCACAATTCCAATGTAAAACGCACTAAATCATCCACCTGTCCTATTCGAATCTGTTCAGAAGCACTTTGTCATTCTGCCCGAATATTTGAAGCGAACAAACTATCTATCCGATTGTATGTACCATTACTTACTAATACTTCTTTATTTTTTAATACCTGGTAAAAATTCGTAGTTTTAAAACATGTACCATTTATTTTGTACTTAGTCAAAATTTGATTATCATACAAAACATGTGTTTTTTTTTTATAAAGAGCTATATACGTTATCGAAAATTAGAAGTTAAAATAATCTGCTTACTGCCTCACGCCGTGCTATGCTGTTTAGCTATCTTAGATTTGTGGTGCTCGGAGCATGTTTTTTAACAATTTTTAAAACAATTTAAACCATCAGCTTATCTATGTAGAGAAGCTACTCTGCTGCGCTTTGCAGCATTCAAACTAAAGATTTTGATACCGTGATAATCAAATAATTTTACGCAACCTCTGCGAATTAGCACTTAAAATTTTTCTTTTTATTCGGTGTCTTAAATATATTAAGTGCCAAAATCGTTTCTTTATTTGCCTGCAAGAATGATCAAGAAACATGTGAAAACAGCTTATAAGGAAATAGTATCATCGAAGAAATAACTCGATGACAAGGACACTCGGTATTATACGGCGACCGACTCCACTCAAGTTAGAATTATGCAATGATTTGTAATGAAAATAGTTATTGTTTTTAAAAGATGTATGGACTTGTTTTTGTCGTTACGGATTACATCCTTGATTATAACTGGCCTTTTCGAAATATTGATAATTTTTGTAACAATTTACCATCAGCTTATCTATGTAGAGAAGCTACTCTATTGCGCTTTGCAGCATTAAAACTATGGATTTTGATACCGTGACAATCAAATAATTTTACCCAAACTCTGCGAAGTAGCACTTTGAATTTTTGTTTTTTTATTCGGTGTCTTAATTTTTGGTGTAATAAATATATCATTATTATTTACACTCTGAACATAATAAGTAATATAAAAATAAATTTTAATGTCTATTCCTACTTAGGTTAAAAAATATTTTTGTAACTTTTTGTTAAATAATTACAATTAATATAAATATGTATATACATTTATATCCTGCCAAATATATCATATAAAAGAGCTTCTCCCATACAAAACTAAAATTAATTAATTAAGATTTAGTTCATGAAATGATAATGAATTTGAAAAATCTGTATTAACATCCACTTGCCATCCACTGCAAGTTTAAAAAAATATATTTGAACTTGAATGGATGAATGAATAAGCATTTCATGAACGATTAAATCTGAACAAGATATATAAATATAGGGAGAGTGTAACCTAATAGTAAAAATTTACAAAACATACAACAATGTTACAGTCAAAGAAAATATTGAAGAAATGCTTCTTCTTTATATATTTTCGCTACGTTATCTAACATGGCCTGTTGAAAACTCTATAACTAAAAAGTAATTTCGTAAATAAAGTTCTGAACATATTTCAAATCAAAATAGAGTCGCAACCTAAGAATAGCTTCGATTGCTTTCAGAAGCGAAGTAATCGAGATCCATAAATCGAGCTTTCCTTTAAAACCACCGCTACTGTAGCTTTGGCAATTTGTGGTGCTTGGCGATACCATTCTTATATCCTTTTGCTAAATTATCAATAATAGCTTGGCGCGCATAACTAATCATTCCGGATTTTCTGAATTCATAATAATATAATCAATTCCTTATCAGTAATCACCACCAAATACAATGTCAAGAGCCGTGCAAATGTTAAATATGTACACAAAGCAATATTCATAGATGTTCAGTTAAATATTAACTTGAATTGAGTATAGCTATCACTTTTCTTAGAACTATGTATATGTATATGTATATGATGATAAAATTTGGGTCTATCATTTCTTTCGTGGCCGGCAACGCATTGGTGACGCCCCTGGTGTTGCTAGTGTCCATGGGCGGCGGTGAACACTTACCATCAGGTGACCCGTCTGCTCGTTTGCATGCCCAAGGCATAAAAAAAAAAAAAAAACAGAGTATATCATTAACTACATCTACTTTCTACGTCAAAACTGCAAGGTACCTACAATCCGTAGCGTTTTATGCAGCAATATTTTGAACGCAAGTATAATCGGAGAGCTATGTCATTCATAATAATAAATTATTCATATTAGTTTATGCCAGGTCGAGGGACAATGGACGCCACCTTTCACTACGCCAATTGTGCGAGAAATACAGACGTGCTCATAAGAACCTGCACATGGTGTTCATTGATATTGAGAAAGCGTATGATAGGGTGCCTCGGGAAGTATTGTGGTGGGCCATGAAGAAGAAAGGGGTGCCTGGGAAGTATGTGGAGTTAATTCGTGCAATGTACAGGCATGCTTGTAGATATGTCCGATCGTCTGCTGGCAACTCCAACCAGTTCAATGTGGCGGTAGGCTTGCACCAAGGGTCGGCTTTGAGTCCTTACCTCTTCCTGTTGATAATGGATGCTCTGACGTCGGACATACAGGAGGAGGCACCCTGGTGCATGTTATTTGCTGACGACATTGTTCTGGTTGGAGAAGATGGACCTGAGATTCAGAGCAGATTGGAGGATTGGCAACAGAAACTGGAGAATGTTGGCCTGAAAATGAGCAGAACCAAGACAGAGTACATGTTCTGCGATTTCGGCGGTCTCTCCAGTCCTGAAGCCATAGCGTTCGACGGTGCGCTTCTTTCAGTTTGCTCCGACTTTCGGTATCTCGGTTCACTTGTACAATGTGATGGCGAAATAGATCGGACAGTTACGCACAGAATTAATGTAGGATGGATGAAATGGCGGCAGGTTACGGGGACAATTTGCGAACCCCGTATTCCCCTTAAACTTAAGGGGAAGATCTACAAGACCATGGTCAGACCTGATGTCTTGTACGGATCACAATGTTGGGCCACAAAAGGGATGTATGAAAGACAACTGCATGAAGCTGAGATGAGAATGTTAAGAGGGATGTGTGGTATAACGCTAATGGATAGAGTAAGGAATGAGTACATAAGAGGAAGTATGAAAGTTGCACCGGTAACCGAAAAGCTACGCGGAAACCGGCTATCATGGTATGATCATGTTATGCGGAGGAATGAAGAGCATGTTGTACGGAAGGTATTAAGTATGAACGTAGATGGCTATAGAGGTAGAGGAAGGCCAAAGAAGCGATGGATGGATTGTGTGAAGAATGATATGGCTAGAGTGGAAGTTAGTAGTGAGATGACGGCTGATAGAGAAGTATGGAAGAAAAATACATGCTGCGCCGACCCCAAATAAAATTGGGCAGGAGGATGATGATGATGATGAAATTATTCATATTAGTAAGAGGTATCAAAACTTCCAATTAAAATATATATATCTAGTAAACCTTGCGGTGTCTTGACGTGAAAAAAGCCAGTGGTCCTGATGGAATTCCAGGGATTGTAATAAAGGCATGTGCACTTGATTCCGCCTCTCTCTCTCAAAACTGGGATAGTGCCTAAATCCTAGAAGCTTGCCAACATACAACCCGTATCTAAAAAAGGTAGTCGTACCGACCCTAATAACTATCGACCGATTTCGATTACTTCTATTCTCTGTAAGATTATGGAACGCATATTGAATTCGCGTCAAGTGGCATACCTAGAACACAACGATCTCCTCAGCGACCGACAGTACGGTTTTCGGTGAAACCGGTCGACTGAGGACCTTCTAGCGTATGCCACTCACTTGTGCAGCGAGGCTCTCGAGAAAAACGGGGAGGCGCTCGCCGTCTCCCTCGATGTCTCTAAGGCTTTCGACAGGGTCTGGCACGCTAGCCTGTTAAGCAAACTTCCAGGGTATGGTATTTCCTCTGGCCTTATCGTTTGGATAAACGATTTTCTGAGCGAACGGTTTCTCCGAGTTGTCGGCGATGGTTGTTCGTCGCAATCGATGGCTACCAACGCCGGAGTTCGTCAGGGGTCCTTTTTGTCTGCTACTCTTTTTGCTTTTTTTTTTTTTACTGCTTTTGTATGCAGATGACAGTACAGTAGTGGAGAGATACCTTCTGAAACCTCGGGCCAGCAGAGACGAAATACAGTCCGAAAGAGAAGAATGAATCTCATACTCCGAGCCTTGTCCGAATGGGGCGATGCCAATCTTGTGAGATTCAACGCCACTAAAACACAGACGTCTCTGTTTAGCGCCAAGAGAATCCCGTTCACCTTGGCTCCTACTTTTCAGAATGTATCCTTGGAATGCACTGATCGTCTCCAATCGTTGGGAGTTGAAGTTTCGTCGAACCTTAACTTTGGTCGGTTTATCGAATCTAAGGCTAAAGCGGCTGCAAGGAAACTGGGGTTCCTTGCGAACGTAAGGCAGTACTTCACACCGAATCAGCTTTTAATCCTGTATAAAGCTCAGGTTCTACCATGTGTGGAGTACTGTCGTCACATTTGGACTGGTGCTGCACTCTACCACCAATTCTACCAAATATACACTGAATACATGACCGATTCTCAAAATTATGGTGTATGTTTTAAAATTTTATGAATTACCCTAAATGTTTTATTTTAAAACAGAGATTATTTTTATTTTCTGAAATATGTGAGGCTTCCTAAGACTATCCAAGATGTGTTTTAATAAAAATCTAAAGGAAGCATGCAAAAGTATTGTTTATTTTATCACAAACTTATCGCCTTATCATATTCCATCAGACTTCATCCTCAGGCTTTAGTGGTGTCGGTACACAGAAGAAATGACGTGGAAACTACGCTTGTCGCTTTATTCTCTACGTCAACTTTTGGCGGTAGTCCAGCCCGGGAGATGTCGGGACATTATCGCGTTAGAAGAAATGTAATATAAGTAATATTCACTTCTTTAATCCATTTGTTTTGTTCGGAAGATTGTTTTTGATTTAATACTGGATTCAGTCACGTTTCGGCTAAAGTCCGGGAATTCTTTTCCGTCGACCGTATAATTTTGTTCACTTTATTGTCCAATTCAATCATTATACGGGCAAATGGCTCAAGTTTCGATAGTAATTGCGACAATTCCAAGCGACATAATAAACATGGCCTGTATCTGAATCTGGCGGGCTTTCAATAAAAATATTTCCTTTATTGGATCTTTTATGCTTTTGCTGCTTTTGTTTCAACGTTTAGATGAATTTATAAGAATTTTTTCAAGGGAAATCTCCAATACCATTTTGGTATGTGGTTTAATGTAAATTGTTATCTGTATGGAACAATTATCTGCTGATTTCTTGCATAGAAAAGAAACTGATTTGGTTACAGTGACAGTTTAGATAATAATCCTTACCCATCCTACAAATAATATTCCTACGTCTACTAAATTATTCAACTAAGAGTTGCCGTCGGAACAGATTATGGAACTTTTATTTATTTATAATTGGTTACGGTTAGGTAGGTACCTTTAAATTATACCTTCATTTTCATCATAATATTCATATTTAATATTTTTTTACATTTCAAATTGAACTACGCCTTAATACCTTCATATCTATTTAATTTACTTCAAGCCAAATGCCCCATAATATAAATTCGTTGCAGACTAACCATACATAACCAAGTCACTTTTTTCTGCGAAGAAAGGCGCACGTTCGTTGACTCCCGGTGGTGTCCAAGTCCGCGGAACTTAAGAAAAACAAAACCCTCCTTCTACAGCTCCTCTACAATAATATAATAATATTCCTTCGTGTACTATTTTATAAGTGTGCCATAAAATATATTTTTATTGTTTACATATTAATTTCATTGCAAAGAATAACAAAAAATATTATGAACTAGTGCAGTGCACATATGAAAGCATACTGAGTTTAATTTTTGAAAGGAGTCCAAGACAAAGAACCAGTCCTCATTTCAGATATGGAAATTTAATTGAATGGGAATAAACAGTAAGGAACTATTTTTATTGGATCTTAAGAGTTATATATTATATCAAATATATAATATTCACTCCTAAATAACATATTTTTATATGATACGTGAGGTCACTGTAAAGTGACGCATATTGTAGATAAAAAAACTATATAAACATACCCATACTGATAAACTATGTCCGAGATTTACGTAGAATTACCGCTCTATTAAGAGCATGATCTCATAACATATACACAATCATGTTATTCTCTTTCTCGGCTATGAATATAGTAAATGACATTGGGCTAATTGTATTTTGATTATTTTCACTGCCAAATCAATTATTGCAGTATTTGTAACGTAATTAATTAAAACAAAATCATTTACAAATCTGAACGACTTCACGTTAATGACTAACATCTTAACCTTCTGACCTACAAAATTTTATATAGCAAATATTTCCATTGATTTGTTCATACAAAGTGAATAGGGCATTTTTCCTACTTTACAATTATAAACTAAATAACAAGCGGAATGTTATCTCAAAGTGATCTTAACTTTCTGCTAAATTATAGCCGTTACAAAGCCCCAATAAGCTTCTACAAAAGTGTTATTGTAAAGCTCGATTTGGTGTAAAATCTGCAAGAATCTTTGCACCAATCCATTTCGTAACATTTTATCTGGTGTCTTTTGCCAAGCGTGAAGTGTGAATAAGCCAGATTTTCGTCCATATAAATCCCGTTGTGTGACACCTTCGCTTTACCCCGCCACGTCCTCCGGCAATTCTTAAATTTGTGAAGAGAATCAACTACGATGCTCCGTGTATAGAATTGGAATATCCAAAACTTACGGTTAACAAAACGGTGTTCTCTGAATTACTCACGTTCAAATAGTTGCCTTAAAGCAGTTTCATATATGTCATATCAACGTATCTACCAATTGAGGGTAAATTTTATTTAACCTTTTCGCAGTTTAAAAAATGTCAAGCCAATCACGAATACTTGGATTGTTTCAGACAGTTGATTAAACAATGGACAATGGTCCGTCAAGTGGCAGACGGCTGAAATGCGGAGGTGACAGGCTAGCCATTAACAAGGCCGTTAGAGACTCAAGTGATATATGGGCTGCGAAGTGGCTCCGTTTCGCTGTCACTTCATGTTCCGCACCCTTACTGTGTCCGCAAAAAGATAAAAACGATCTCGAAATATGATTCACAAGTTGCCTGCCGTAAATGGATAGAAAGTTACCGCATCGGACTTTATGGCCTAGCAATATTTCCTGCATATCGCTACCCAATTTCAGCTCTATGGCATGTAATATCCCTCGATCGTTTAATTTTTATTTCGTCAGTTTTTTAATCAGCTATGAACCAATGATCAAATTTTGGATAAAAATAAATTGAGCGATGAAGTTCTTTTCTGTTATTGAAAATTCCAAAAATAAACCATAGAATTGGATGCTTTCACTCAAGTCCATAATCTACGTTACATTTCAGAAGAACTCGAATCATGAATATAAAATGAGGATTTCATAAACATTAACAAAGTTTTTGGAACATTCGGCCTTTCTTATCTCTGGGAGCGCTGAAGTAGTAAAGGTCTATACGAGTAAAATCCAAATTGCACGAGTTACTCTTGCCAAATTCCGCTTCCAAGAGCTCCTTATAAATAGCACTGCTAGTAGACTAAAATTAACCCTCATTTATGAATATTTAAATTCAAATTACCCCAGAAGCTTCATATTTGTTTTGTCTTTGATTCAAGAGTCATATAATATGATACGAGGTTTTAAGTAGCAATTACCCGTTTAAAATAAACCGACCCCAACGCTTGTAGAATTAATTGGAATTTGCAGAACCTTTTATTGTATTTTTTCAGGTACCCAAGGATAGGACATTGTTCATTTTCTTTTTTTATTTCGAGTATATTGTACTTTTTAGTTCATAATATAATAAGAGCTCGTTTTTATGCTTATATCATTTTTATGCTTATATAAAAAGAACAATCAAACTTTGCATAACAAGTTATCTGAAACTTCCACTAGAAATGAATCTTACACATCAATTTAAATAAAAATTTACTCTCCAATGACTTAACTGCAAATATTTCCCAAACTTAACAGCTTTAAGAAGTAACAAGTGTTTATAACATGGGCCAAGCATCATTGCAAGTAACAAATGACAGAACGGCGTGCAGTGGCCTAAATTGCCAAGATTTCTGCTTCCACTATTCACAAAAAGTCAAGTTCCATAATTTGTTATATTTCTTCTGTCGCTAAAAGTTCTAAAACAAACTTTAAACGGAATATTAAAAACCTTTTCGGGATCTAGTACCTTTTAGAAATTCGCAGCTGGACAATTTCCGAGTAGAACTATTACTACCAATCCAGCGCCTTGTAAATGAAAAAATCAGTATTTTTTTCAATTCCTTAGTCCACCTTGTTTGAGGGCGTCATTTACTCTATTTTCCGAGGTGTAGCTTACATTTGGGCTCCATCGATTTTATCGGTTGCTACCTACCCTGCTAGCTTTATCTATGTATGCATCTTATTGTAGTATGCCATGTACTCGTACATATGCACGAGTCACCTTTTGAATTTAGACTTGCCCATTAGGTTAGTTTGTTATCGGCAATTGCAAATGCTACACTATAAACTACGTCCAGGTGTTATCCATGTTCGTCTTAAATCAACTACATTCACCATAGTTTCGGTAAATGAAAACATAAAATCTTAATACTCAAGAGTTCTCGATAATTTTTTCAAAGTTTTGTGAAATCTACCAATCTGCACTTCGTCAGCGTGGTTCATTTTAGCCTGTTCTCCTGACGTTATGATAGGACACCCATCCTCAGCAATGGAATAGTTATGGATTGTAATGATAATCATGATTGTTTTAAGAAACAAATAATCAATTTCACTTGAGTAGTTTAAAATTTTGTCATTTTCATTTACCAGTAAAAATACACTAATCCTAAAATGTACGAGTAAACTTTTAAATGAGTGTTGAAGAGTAAGTACGAGTATGAATATTTAACACAAAAGTTTTGATCGTAAAATTTGATAAAGCAGCTGCAATCTTATTCGAACAGATTTCATTCTCTTGAGTCTTGAATCCATCAAAAATTATAGCTTTGCATCAACGTTAAAACCGCATAAGATTTCGACTATCTTAATACGTTCGACTCGTTGGTGATTCAATTACTTCTACTAGTTACACTAGATTGTGTTCAGGGACGATATTAAGCTGAAACTTTACACCCTGTCATAAAAGTAAGGTGTGTAATAAAAGCGAGTTCATTATCACGTACTGCAATCTTTTTTATAAACCACGAGTATGTTGCGTGACTGACCTGCTGCCATCGACTTCTGACATTGGCTGGCAAAAGATTATATAGAGTCATAGTTTTATTTGTCTATACATTTACTAAAACCACGGGTAATATTTGCTTAACGCACAACAATTACTTAATAATAAAATATTAATTTGTCATATACTTAAATGTAAAAGCTGAAACGTTAACTGAACGGTGTAAGACGTTAACTTAATCGATAATCAATAAATTGGATCGGGAGGTACGACCTTTTGAACATTTTGATATGCCCCTTCGGGTTTAAGCAAAGCGAAACAGCCGAAGTCATAATCCACGGAAAACTCCTAGTATTCCGCAGCCTATAATGAGATTCTGCCGAACGATTTGAGACGATATTGCGCGGAGAATGTGATGACTACAGTGGTATAAACTTTTAAATTATTCCGACAAAATAACGTATTTTTGCTGATTTCTAGTTTTTAACTTTTCTTAACGATGCGGAAATATTTAATAAAAAGTTCAGTTAATTTTAGGCGTCACATTATGAATATATCCACCGATTTACATTATGCTTCAGGTCATAAGTGAACTTAGGTTTCCGTAGAATGATACTTCTATTCATTTTTTGTTGATAAATTTGAGAGACGAAAATTTTTATGAAAAACATTCGTTCGACCAAGAATAGTACTTACTGTTATAATTACTAACCAGAGAAACAGCTGTGTTTGATTTATGAGATCACAAAATTAGAGCAGCTGTGATGGCTACCCCTAAACTACACCAATGCCGCGTTTGACTATAGGAATATAACGTATTTAATCGAAAGGGTGAAACATATCTTAGATATCAGTCTTGTTATATTTTTAGATTTTAAACAGGATTTTAATTAATTATTTGCTAATTAATTAACACATCACTTGGTCAGCGATTCAACAACTAAAATGTTAGACTTATACACACTACACTAGCCAAAGGCAAAAGAAGCTGATTCAGTGTTTCTATCGTTTTTGTACTTTTTACTTTAGGTTATGAGTAATTTATCTCATATTTTTTCTTAAATTCCTAATAATATTATAATAGAGAAAATACTCCGCGTTCCATATTGCACCAAAAGCAGCTGATACAAAACAATTTACAGATTGTCACCAATTATATAAAGTTTCGTTAGACGTGTCGACACGACAAGTTGTCTGTTTTGCAATGTATTCTCTCTCCAAGAATTTCTTCAGAGCTTACAGCTTACTGTTCATTTAGAATAAAGCCACTGACTTATCGTAGCACTTGGATTATAAATGTCTATTTCAAAAATTGAATACTGATAATTTCGCGCCTTAAACTCTTTGTTGTAAGTCAAGTCCGTAGATCATTATAAAGCATGTAATACAATTTATAGTGAAATAGACAATAAAATAACAGGATTGTTATACATTTATTGTTAGTTTTAAAGTAAACAGTTCTTTGTTCGCTACGGCGGCATTTTGTCGTCAAATATCTTCAACTAAAACCACTGGTCAATATTATTGTTTCTTAAAATATCTTAAACTTAAATGAAAACCAACAGCTATATAACTAATATTTTTAACAGGTTGAACTCACTTTTTATATCTGACTCTACACCGACTTCTAATTAATATTTTTTCATGTAACTAGACGACAAACGAACAGGCGACCCACCTGTTGTAAGTGGTCACCGAGGCCCATAGACTTTAGTAATTTTAAAAGCATCACCGAAGTACTGCCGACCGAAAAGGAAGCGGGGGACCCGAATTATTAGTATCTCTCTGACTCTGCGATTGATATACGTATGAAACATTTGTCAGTAGGCCAAAATTACCTACCACCATGTAAGTACCGTCGGGATTAAACTGGGTGGTACAGATCTCAGCGACCTCCAACAGGAGGAACTGTTTGCCATAGCCTCGCCAGCTGTTCAGCAGGGTGCACCACTAGCAGGGGAGTTTGGCAAATCTCCTCACGGGTGAATGGAGTCCCCTACACTGCAAATCTTAATTATAAAATCCATTCATAAAGAGAAAATAAAAGTCTGATTGGTTTCTCTAAATTTTGTTTCTACATATATAGTTCTTCACTCATGCGTTTACTGGAAAGAGATTTATTTTTGAAATACACAATTCACTTGGGCCATATTCATTTGAAAGTATTTACTAACGGTCCGCCCCGTCTTCTTTCGGATTGAAAAATTTATTATATTTAAATGATTTATAGTCCACGTCTATCCGTATTGACGTAAGAATAATGTGCCCCTAAAATGGTAAAATATTAATATTTTTTTTTTAAATAGGTGCCGTTGTTTAGAAGAATACTTTCCTCATAAACTTAAGTAAGTCACAAAATTCGCACTCCCTCTTTATAATATTATTATAAACTAACATTTTTGTAGTATATTGTATCAACGTATCACTACGTCAGCGTAAGCGGATAAAGCGGCGCAACAGTGCTTTTTCTTCCAACTTCTCTTACAAATGTAAGTTTTTCTTATTGTAAGCTCATTATTATGGAAATAAAATATCGCCTATGTCATTCGGGAATAATGTAGTTCTCTACTGGTGTAAGAATTTTTAAATTGGTTCAGTAGTTCTAGACATTAGCCCCTACAAACTTACAAACTAACTCGAACTTTATCTCTTTATAATATTAGTGTAGATTTATCGACTAATACACATATAGAAAAAGTATATACTGAAAAAAATAGGAACCCATGTGCAAGGGTTCTCCTTATTTCATTTGGAAATCTCGTCTAGTAAACGCCCATTATACCTATGTATATTTTAAAGTATCGTGTACATAAATTTATAAATTTCTTCTACATTATTTTAATCGACTTAGACGTCAATAACGTGTAAAATTTAGTACCTATGCGATGTTGGGTTAGGATTTTGGTACGTCCAAAATCTCAATGACTTCAAGTCGTTATTGCCTGTCTTCTAACCACTATAGTTCTTGAC
Source organism: Megathymus violae (assembly GCA_003671415.1). Taxonomy (NCBI): domain Eukaryota; kingdom Metazoa; phylum Arthropoda; class Insecta; order Lepidoptera; family Hesperiidae; genus Megathymus; species Megathymus violae. The sequence continues at coordinate 3,544,510 of PDGT01000021.1, forward strand.
TGATTGTGGTATTTCAGTTGAGCAGAATCAATTCCAAAATCACAAACTGATAATACATTGAATATATTAATAATAAACTTTTACTACCTTAATGCACTGTACTGTATTTACGTACTGAATAATAAATGCCGTTTGGGCATTGTTAGGGTGAAAAAAAAATTGTTATTTGGTACATCGTAAATATTTTCCCCTAACTACTTATCGCTGAGAAAACCTTTTTTACACCAGTTCAATCAAAACCTGGAACCAAAAATATGTGTCACATAAATGTCTACCTTTGCCGAAAATCGATCCCAGGGTCCTTTGTTAGCAGGCAACATGACTACCAACTAAACTATAAGGTTGTTAGTCTTCCAACTGCAGCCGACATTGCGTTATATTGCATATCGACTTTTTACACATTTTTATACAATTATGAAACAAAACAATGCGATTTATATGATAGTGTTCTCTGTAACAAGATTTTATTTCGTGTAAAAATCTGTACGTGCATAAATAATATTTATGTCCCCCATAATCCGGTAGCTCCTGAAAGAAGCCAAATATATTATGAAGATTATCCTTTCAAAAGAAAAAAGATGTAAATATTTTATTACACATTACTTTTGTGGTTCTATTTCAAAACACAACAACAGCAACAGACGGGCCCCTTAGTTCCTACTTAGCCAGTAACGCACATGACTGGCTTTACCGTTGTTTATGAGGAGTGGCAACGACTTGCTATCAAGTGGTAATTACTTACCCGTCGATTAGTTTGTTGATTATCGACATAGACATAAAAACATTATAGTTGATAGTATCAGGCGTTACTTTGCGGAAATTCATTATTATTAAATTAGTATTAATTTACTTTGCAACAATCCGCAAGCACAATATATGATGGTATATACTTCTATACGTGCATGATACCTCCCTTCCTCCCACAAAGGAAAACATGCAATTATAATAAAAGTATATACCAACACACATACCGTCACCAACACGTGTTTCGCTCCGAAACAGAGCATCATCAGGGTAGTAGACTCTACGAGTGTTAACCGCTTTGCTTTTTTTTTGCTTTGCTTTGCGGTTAACACTCGTAGAGTCTACTACCCTGATGATGCTCTGTTTCGGAGCGAAACACGTGTTGGTGACGGTATGTGTGTTGGTATATACTTTTATTATAATTGCATGTTTTCCTTTGTGGGAGGAAGGGAGGTATCATGCACGTATAGAAGTATATACCACCATACATTGTGTTTGCGGATCGTTGCGAAGTAAATAAATACTAATTTAATAAAAACATTAATTACCATTTTTCTTTTATCTTTAATAATGTATCCAAAAATCTAATTTACCTGCGACAAGTGATCCAAATGATCAAGCAGTCAATTTCGAGGATAAAATCACTAGATCACGAACGTACGTCTTCAGGGAAGATACCAATTCGATACTTTTATTACAAAGTTTGCATCGCGCGCAAGAGATCCCACCCAGCAGTCTGGTCTTTATCAATGGAATATCCATTTACTGATGCTACACTCCAATAATTTTGTTATTGTTATTTTTATATTGTTTCTTTCAATGTTCATTACAAAATTTATTGTTCCTTCTGTTGCAGCTTAAATATGGACTGGCGACCAGCTCTAATTGTGTTCTCGCTCGTGTTCTACGTCAACGGATTTTCTAGTAAGTACAAATATTAGAACATTTACAAGAATGTCAGTTTCTTGGCAATGCCTTTGATCATGACATTTTTCTTAAACGGGAGATAAGTAATTATTTTTTATTTTAACAAGCCTCCTTTCATGTCCTTTCAAAGGCGTGTCAAGCTCGGCTCGGGTCAGACGCTTTGAGGACTGTTCTTTATTGTACTCGTTAAATAAAATTCTGAAAACATTTTTGTTTTAAGCTATATGAGAAATTCTTAGAACACAAAACATACATTAATGAAAAGAAATTGGAAATGATTTAATGAACTGAATTATTTTAATGCTTTTTTATTGCATTAAGTCAAATCCACCCTTCAGTTCTAAATTTTTAAATTATTTCAAATTTTACATTCATAAATATTCCATTATTTCATAAGTTTAATATAACATTGAATGAGTTAAACTTAGAATCTAAGTACTGTCTTATTAAAATATAAACGCAACCAAAAATTATTAATTACAGAGAAGACATTATAAGTCTTATATATATCTGCTTCCCAACGGATTATTTTCATCCCATTACCCGCAAACAAGATCACGTTACTCGTATAAAATATCATAATAAAATCGACGACGAAGGAAAGTGATAGAGTCAATTTTGTTACGGTTTTTCAGTCGATACCTAAGAGAAAAATTCGCTTATAACACACAAACCAACAGACGCCATAGCATTTGAACAATTACTTATATATACATGATTATTAAAAATTTCTTATTTTTGACTTTATTAGACATCATCAGGTTTATTGATATTTTATATATAGGTTTACTTTTTATATATTGTTTACTCCGGGAGTTTCTTGCGGCTTCTTCCGGGACCACTCACGGTAGGGATTTGTTGAAGCGATGACCTAGTTTGACGTTCGAAAAGTGTTTGTAAAATTCAACTTCAAATAAATATCATTTCATTCAATTCACCCTATCATCTGCGCAATCAAGTGTTTCCTCTACATTCCTAACAATTTTCATTAAGATCGGTGACGCCGTCCTTGAGTTGTAACGGGACGTGCAACAGAAAACAGATTTCTACAGTAGTATAGATATAGATACAGTTAGAAACACGAGATATCTCGTCACAACATATATAAAAAAAAATATCATCTTTACAAAACATCCAAGTACCGAGTCAAACAAGACTTGATCGCAATAAATCAAATTAGGCAAACGGCTACAAATTATATTCGTTTATATAAAATACAATCTATAGCCGTTTTGTCGTTAACACAGAAATGTTCATATTAGATAGTGTGTGCTGTATTTAGTCTGTCATTTCTATTTATTGTATTTATTCTGTGGTACTTACATTCCAGCTGTCGGCATTCGTCAAATAACTACATATATGTATATGTATATGCTCATGAAGGAAAAAGTTCCAACCTAATCAGCTAGCTCTATCCTTATGTTTCGCAGTTCAATAATAGCGTTGTCTTCTATGACCTTCACTTGAACCTTGTTATGTTTATGTCAAATTGAACTTGTTGAATTGTTCTACGCGATTTCATATTTTACCTCATAAATGTACTGTAAAGGCAGGTTCGAAATAAAAATAACTCGACCAAAAGAAGGAAATAACAGAAATTAATTTGCGTTAAACTGAATTCTCACCGATGTTTCCTATATCATAGTGGCCCTCGACTTTGTGAAGGATTTTTAATTACACACAATCCTTAATAAAGCTGTAATTATGCCTTCTCGGAAAAAGTCTCTTAAGTCGATAACTTGAATTTTCGAAATCCAGATTGTTACTCGTGTCCAAAAATGTGGCTCGTGCTTAATATTATGAATATTATAGATTAAGGATTTTTCATTTGTAAAAATATACAACTGTTGTACAAAAATATATACAGCCTTGGCCAAAAGTATTAGGCACCCCCAATAAAGTTACTGCACATCTGTGCTAGGTGGACAACGAGTAATATTCTTTTTTTAAAGGATTACCGGTATAATGACACGCTATTTAAAACAAATGGGCCGCATATTTGGTGGTCATAAAACATCTGGTGCATCAATAATAAAATATTCGTTTTTTCTTGGTCGTTTATTTGTAATATTCGGTCAGTCTGCATTTGGAAATCATAGTGTAAAGATCGTACATTTGTGGTTTCGTGATTAAATTGAAAAAAATACTGAACTAAAAATGCCAAAACAATACGAAATTAGTTTCGAAAATCGTGTGAGAATCCAGGTTTGACACGAGCAAGGAAAGTCGCAAAAAGAAATTGCGAACTTAGTAAAATGTTCGCGATGCGCAGTACAATCCGCTATCAAACGGTTTGTGGAGACCGGCACTCACGCAAATAAACCAAAAACCGGCAGAAAACGAGTTACTACAAGCCGTGAGGGCAGGAAACTTATCCGTGAGTCTTTGAAAGACAGAAAAAAAACTTCTTCGGAGCTAGCTGCGTCTTTAACTGAAGAGTCCGGAAAGCCGATCAGCGCTCGAACGGCTAGAAGGTGGCTAGTAGAAGCAGGCTTAAAGGGCTGCAAAGCCAGGAAGAAGCCGTGGCTTTCAGAAGCGAACAAAAAAAAACGGCTTGATTGGGCTCTGAGACACCAACATTTGACAGAGACGGATTGGTTTAACGTTCTCTGGTCTGACGAATCCAACTTCGAGGTTAGTTTTATTAATTATTTTATTACACAATTACAATGATAAATATTGTAGTACTCTTCAAATTAAAATGGTATAAACTTTTTTAATGTGTGCTATTTTTTTGTACTTTACAGGTATTTGGAACGCCAGGTGTGACGTTTGTGAGGCGACGGAAAGGCGAAGAATATCACCCAGATTGTGTAGTGCCGACCATAAAACACGGCGGAGGCAGCATTATGATTTGGGGCTGCATGGCTGCGGATGGTGTCGGCGAAATGTTCATAAGCGAAGGTCGTATGAATAGTGAAAAGTACATTAATGTACTAGAAACAGCATTAGTGCCTTCAATTTCAAGAATTTTTGGCGACACAAATTCAAATGGCGTTTTATTCCAGCAAGATATGCGCCTTGCCATAAATCAGCGACCACGATGCGTTGGTTTGCGGATAACAGTATTGACTTGTTGGATTGGCCTGCCCAGTCTCCGGATTTGAATCCAATAGAGCATTTATGGGGTGTTTTAAAACGCAAAATCAAAGAGCACAGCATAACATCCAAAGCTACATTAAAAAACGCGTTGGTACAAGAATGGGATGCAATATCCCCAGACGTGTGCCTTAAACTTGTACGCAGCATGCCTCAGAGAGTTGCTGCTGTAATAAAAGCCAAGGGTGGTCCAACAAAATATTAGTTTTTTTAAATATTTATTAAGGAAATAAAATTATTAAAACAACCAAAACTAGTTTTATTTTTTTTATACCCGAAATATGCAGCAAGTTGTAGGGTGCCTAATACTTTTGGCCAAGGCTGTATGTTATAGTATATATTGGTATACAAAAATAAAAAGATATTATATTGATATTCTAATTGTCAAGCAGATTTAATGACAATACAGAGGAATATACTCTTCGTTCAGTTAAATAATCGTACACTCCTATAGTTAACAAGTCGAATCTGTGGTATAGTTGACAGGTCGAATCTGTGAATCGGGTGGCAACACAGACTTCTTGGCATTAAGTAACCATTTCACATTATTTCATAACTTTATGTCCCGAATCCATCACCTAATGCACAGTGCCGCTCATATAAACCGCCATCTTACCTAAAAAGCAACAAAACAATGAGTTATGATTCAACGTCGTAATCCTATTTTTATATATTTTATCGCCCCTAAAATTACACTTGCCGAGACATACTGTGCGCTACCTAGTATACGAGTATTTCATTTTTCCCGTCTGAAGCTTTAAAATATACTTTTTGTCTCTTCATGCCTTTTCACCAGCAGATTTCACTGACAATAATCCATAATGGAATGTTAGCAATACATTGTGTCCCTTGACATGTTTGGAGTAAGAATATTATGCAGAGTATCGTACTGAATCATATTTTGCATTTTTCAATTATTATTTTTTGCCTAAACGTTGCCGATCAATTTATCTTGAGGCAATCCTACATATATTGCTACTCTTCTACAGTCCGCTATGATAAGAATAAGGTAAATCATAAAAATTATCAACGTTGCAGCTTTTAAAAATCATGAACATATTTAAACAATTAAATTGACAAAACCACAAATCGTATATTTATGTTGAAATTAGTTAATAATATGAACTGAATATTGGCCGTATTGGGGCGGCCTAGAATACTCCCCCAATCCCATGTTGGCAAAATAGGGTGTCGTAAGAGGCGACAGAAGCCAGCCTGCTTGGTTGTAGGGCTTCTCGCAAAGATTATATTATCAATATTATTGCGTCATTGATATTATTACGGGTAATATTATCTTTCCGTTAAGCCTGCCTGGCTAGCTACCACCCTCCTGCTTGAATCAGCCACCAAACGACTCGTCGTGTTCCGGCTGGGGACTTGGAGCCAGTAATTTCTTTCGTACTTTCTTCTAGTTGCATGGTCGACAACGCATCAGTGATACCTTCAGTCTTGCTGATGTCCATTGGCGAAGGTACTAATTAAATTAAAAACTGAAATATGAAATACTCTGAAATAAGTAGATAATGGAAGCACCAATAACCATTTAATGGGCTGACCGAAAATTGTTATTGAAAAAAGTTCACTATAGTTATACTACTTTTCTCACTTCGACTCCCTTTGTTAGTACTCCTATAAACTAAAGAAGAAAGCTAACATATATAAAACATTTAAACGTTTACACACTCGCACCTCCGCACTAGGATTCCCTGTGTTGCAAATGGCATGGACATACACACATATGACATCACAAACACCCATAACCCGAGAACAAACATTTATCTGTCACATAAATGTCTTACCCGGTGAGGAATCGAAACCGGGATCCCTCGCTCGGCAGACAGGGTCAGTGCCAACTTGGCTATGGCGTCGAACATAATAAGCTAACATGGACTGTGTGTTTCAACAACATTATTCTATCTCTAGAGAAATATAGCTGTCACTGTACAAATATTGTGATTCAAATACGTACATATAATATTTCGTAGTCATTAAAATTTATGTAACGAACTCAAAAGAAAAACCAAATCTCTAAATTACCGTGTCTTTTCAATGTCTCATCAATAAACCTTGTAACAGATATACTTATAAGGATGCTTCTAAATACTCTGATAAATTGAGAAAATTAAATAAAACCACCAATAACGCTCGAATAAATATCATATATGTACCTTACAAACCTGATCATTCAAAAAATATGAAAGAAATATTCCCTAACCTAACCATTCCTCTCCTAGGACAATGAGCATATCACGTATCTATCATAATTTCATAGCTTCGGTAGACAGAAAATGGAACGATACGTCAAGTACGAACCCTTATGGAAAGGGCGAAAAACAATTCAGTAGCAAAAACTTTTTCAGTTCGGTTGGTTTATATTACGTGTGATATTGACTCCCCGAGACGTCGACGGTGAACCTAAAGTATATAATCATGTATATGCAAATGATCCTTTTCCTTTTACAACCGAATTCTTTACCCAGTCACGCCGTTAGGGTTATAAAAAGCGGAGAATTTTTCTTCAAAACAGAAGAATAAAATATATTCATATGATATACCTAACCTGGCAATGTTTTTAGATTCCGAACGCGTTATAGTGTTGTGTGTGAGTTTTATTTATCATGAAGGGAAAATTTAATATGATTTTAAATGAGATGAAATTATAATTTGGCTTATTATAGCTATGCATATCAGATTTTCCACAACGTAAACGATATTAATTACGTCGGCTTAATTATTCTGCTTGATAGCGTAAACTATGTTATCTAAACTCGTAACGTACAGTCACTACTTTAATCATAAAAAAATTAAATTATGTACGTAAAATAAAATAATTCAAGTAAACAACCTGATTCCTAATAGTTAGCTTCATATGTCGTTTTTTAAATTTTAAATATAATAATTACAATGAGGAAATTTAATTGTTTTTACACGTTACACATAAAAAATTATAATTCACGTACTATATACCGAATGACTCATTCCCTTAAAGCACTTATTTCTGTATTCATATTCTGATTAAACCCACATAATTTTTCTAGAGTACGGTCGCACATGCAAGGACATAGGATGCCTGAACAGCGAGGTGTGTGTGCTCGCCGAAGACCCCTGCACTTTTGGACAGCACTCCAACTGCGGTTCTTACCCTACGTGCAAGAAGAAGTCACAAGTTGAAGGTAACACGATTGGTAAAGGTAAACGTCGCTTTTCAGTCGCAGTAACATATCCCCTTGCAGACTAGCAGTTATTCGCGACCAAGAGTGGTCGCATTCCTTTGCTCAGGCAATGCACAAGAATATCCCGTTTGACATTCCCGGCCACCACGTCATTATTGACTTAGTTTCCCGCCAGGTAATAAATCCAGCAATCACGGCGTTTTATCTACTGCCAAACTTTATCGCGCTGATGTACTTACTGTACGCACGCTTGATTCAACGTGGGATTTATTTCAGAGGGGCCAAAAAGATTCTTGAACATTATCGCGTATAATACGAGCATAACGTCATAGTCTACTTACGCACAGCGCCTCTAGGGGCGCGACTGAGGAAGAACTGAAAAATTGTTTAGTGTAAACGTGACAGACACCTATTAAATCTAAACCTGATATCCTAGTATCTAAAGTGACAACTACATATGTCCACTTCATTTGTTACCCAAACTTGGACCTTATTAAAAGTTTATATTGTCAATCAAGATTTCATTACATTTTTTAACTTGTCTTATTAAGGAAGAACTACAGGCTACACAATTTCTTAATACAATTAAGAAATGGAAGTTACACATCTTGTGTCATGCTTTAACGCAATTGTTTTGAAAATCATTTAGAGTTTTAGCTTTATACAATTATAAATTCCACCCTAAAGGATATGCGATTGCGAATGATTTCACTATTTTAATAATCGGAGACTACTATGAATATTAGTAATTAACAAACAGAATATTAGTAATACACTTTAAACTATATTATTCGCGACTCTAGTTACTAGTTAGTTGTGAATGAAATATTCGTTGTTTCGACGCCGAATAATCTGAAACAACGATATCAGCACTAAAGTTAAAATAAAAATTCACTGCTTCTGTGCACAATACAAAAGACAATGTCACATAAGTCAAAACTATGTAAAAGCAATAGAATGTATTGATTTTTTTAAAAGTGATGTATGTAATTATATTCAATTTGTAATTAATATTCCTAACATTGTCACACACTGGTTAGTACTCGGTCGCGCTCTATGAGTCTGCTAACCGCTAAACCATAGACTAGCGCCAAACAAAACACAAGTCCCCGGTAGTTCAGTATTACTATTAAACTCTGTGAAACTTGACTAAACATAGTAGTCGTGTCTATTTAAAGTTAGCTGCTAATTTTTGTAAATTGTTCGAAGAGTTGAATGTTTTGGAATTCGAGAAATTTGACTGGCATCATTCATAGACCTGCTTCTTTACTCCACTGGTACTAGAATTATTTATTTTGTTATATTATATTATCATCATCCGATAACCCTACGAAAATGACGCAATATTTAGTCTGTATCGTCTGTTATTTCGACCTTAAATACGATGGGACCGCTGTATAATAATCTTAACATATTTATTAGTAACATCATTAGAAGCTTGTGAATAAAAAATAGGGAAAATATGACTGATTAATGGATACTAACTCCTTTGCTCTTCTTCAAGTTTAGTTTTATTGCAAGCAAATTACTTGTAAACTTATTAATAATATTAGTCTAGTTAAATTAACAAATATCTTATTGTAGCTGTACTTTTAAAGGCAAAGCATTTTGAACAAAACTGAAATGTGATGTAATTAACAATGTCTAGTGATAAGCCAGTGGTGTATTTGTTAAATAAATAAAATAAAAATACTATGTTCTTTGTACCTACTTTATACTGTTTTACTTTTCTGTCTTATCCTTGGTGTATAATCAAGTAAACCATAAATATTATTTATTTCAGGATCCCATTCAGAACCAGCGCACCCACCGGTGCCAAAACCGACTCCACAATCACCTACAAGAGATTTTGATTCGCCGCCAAATTATCCTGCACCGGCACCACCACCCAACACGCATGGCGGCAGTCCACCTTATGGTGGTAACTCGCCCTATGGCGGAAGCTCTCCATATGGAAATTCGGGAGGAAGTTCTCCTTACGGGGGAAATTCGCATTCTGGAGGCAATTCTCCTTACGGGGGTAATTCTCCTTATGGGGGTAATTCTCCTTATGGGGGAAGTTCCCCATACGGAGGCAGTTCTCCGTACGGTGGCGGCTCCCCATATGGAGGGTCTTCCAATAGAGGAGGTAACAGTCCATACGGAGGGTCTAATCCGAACCCAAGTTCCAATACAGGATTCGGATCTGGCGGAAAAAGCCCTCTGGACAGCATTTTTAACACTTTGAATAACTTCGCTAATGGTCATGGCACTCCCGGAGGTAGCAGCAATAGCGGCCAAGGATTATCAAACATCTTCGGAAATCTGCTCGGTAATTTATCCAAGAACGGTGGCGGGTTGAACAACCTTTTTAACACCAGGCCAATAATGGAGAATCCCAATTATTCATCCTATAGCTCCAACTCGAGAAGCGCTAATCCACAAAATTATCCATCAGGAAACCAACCGGCTCCTATCCAACCAACGCAGAATAGAAATTATGGGCAAAGTTATGCGAGTCACAATGGGGCCACAAGAGTCCCTAGCTATGGCTGGAATGTTAGGTAAATACCAATTAAGACCACACTGTGTACATACTGTTGAGGCTGCAGTAGGTGTTAATTAATTAATTGCTTTGCATGAGTTACCTTAGTAACCTTTTAATTTAAGCACTAATATTCTTGCACACTAATTGATTTATGATTTTTAGATCTATTTTGGTATTGGTATCTTATATTTTAAGCTTTAATATACTGTTGAAATTAATTACAAAAAATACTCAACTTTCAAATATACTTTGCTAGCTTATAAACACTAGAATGTTCTGTATATGTAGTGGCTCAATACATCAATTTTATTTTTAAGAATATTTTTCCTTGATAAAACATTTACAAGCCCTATTTTCTTGATAAAACAAAACAAAAGTGTTTTATTATGATTATATTTAAAGTAATTTACTAAGGATCCAATCCTGGTATAAGCATTTCATTCAATTTTTTTTGTTTGTAGTTTATCAAAGAATAATATTTGCTACGTACAATATTGCATTAAACTTAATGAACTTCATATAATAATAAAACTATTTCAGTGCTCTTTTTTTAGAAATACTTAAAGCTACTCAAGAAAATTGTAGTCTCCTATCTGTGCAAAAATTAACACTTAATAATTAACTTTTATGCCATAGGCCCTGCGATTAATATTTCATATATACTACTATTGAATCTCAGTTAAACTTGTCTGCACCGCATAAAGTTGGCAATACTGGTGAATGCCCTCGAAATATATGGTGTAACAATAGGTGTCATGTATGTATAACTATAATTCAACTTTTAATTATATAATTGTCATCACTCGTGCTTAAATTTGTTGAGGTCATCCCGCTTTACACAATGTAAATTTTGGACAATTTTAAACTCGAGGGGTGTTAGTGTATTTGAATATAATCAAACATCAAACTCAAAACTCGTGGGGTGTTTGTACCATTTTTTTTATATTTTCTTGCTTTAATGATATCAAGTGGAATATTAAATTCAGGTGTGAGGATTTCTTGTATCAAAATCTTACTATTAATTCCAGCAGAATATCACTGGCATTAATATTCATATAGTTACTCAAAATTTATTCTGTAGTGTATTTCTGCCAGTGTTACAAACTAATTAATGTTTAAGTTTCCCTAAATATTAATACTCAATTATTATTATTATTATTATGGCCTACATTGAATACATCATTAACATTAAATAATACATTTAAAAATACTATGTGAGTATCGTTCTAATATCGTTTTTACGGTGTTTCTCATTTCAGCTTCACAGTGATTTTCACGTACCTGATACGACATTACATGTATGGCGTGATAAGAGATTAAAGTTTATATTGTAAATTGTAATATTATTTTAAATAATGGTTTTTATGGTGCTTTGATATATAACTCACAGTGGCAGTTACCTGAGAATATATAGTTGTCCAATTATAATACTTTATTAACATACGATGTTTAATTTCACACTCCCCTGCCCAATTAATATCCTACCAATGTGCTTGAGTAAGTATTGTACTGATATTCATTTTTAAAACGGTGTAGAAGTCGAATAAATATTTTAGATAAAATATGTAATATGATAAATTAAAAAGGCAGTGTCAAATCGCGCCACGAGCTACTTCTCCAGATACGCTAGTATGTGGATTCCAATCCTAGTAGCCTAAAAGTCAACAAACAAAGTGAGAGTATAGGTGATAGTATCAGGCGTTACTTTGCCGAAATTCATTGTATTAAATTACTATTAATTTACTTTATAACAATCCGCAAACAATGTATGATAATATATATTTCTATACCAACTCGTGTTTCGTTCCGAAACAGAGCATCATCAGGGTAGTAGACTCTACGAGAGGCAACCGCAAAGTGAGCGCCGGCTACTGAACGCGGGCCTTTTATATCCAACTCGCCGACTGGTTGGTTTATAACCATAAGTGTGTTCTGTAACTGTAAGTAGGAAAAAAAACTCCTCGGGAGTTTCTTGCGGCTTCTTCTGGGACCACTCACGGTAGGGATTTGTTGAAGCGATACTGTAGTTTGACGTTCGAAAAGTGTTTGTAAAAACCAACTTCGAATAAAATATCATTTCATTTCAAAGGACAAACATGTAAATTAATAAATTAAAAACATTGTATGTAATATACCTTTATTTATATAAAAATGTATGTATAATAATGATTACCAATTAATCTCATTATTTATATGATCGGAATGTTATATGGATGTATTTTTTAAAAGATTGTAATAAACATAATGTTTAACCTCATTACGGTAAAATATAAAGTACAAATTGAAAACACAGATTACTACCTAAAAATGTTATGAAGTAATTGTTTGAAGATAATATTTATTCCCTTATATTTTCTTTAGTAAAACAGATCTATTGAGTTATAAATAAATAAAAAAGTTTACATATTTTAAATTGTACAATTAAAAAATATTTCTTGTTTTAATTAAATTTAGTATGGATAAATAATTTTAGTGGCATTCAAAAATGCCTTCGAGACGTATGAGATTTTAAAAATAAATAATTGATTATAAGTGATAGAGAAAACGGAGAAATCCTCAACCCAAACCACCGTACACTTTGATAACGAAAACAAAAAAAAACTAGCATCGCCTTTGATATTACCCACGCCAGATATCGTTCCTGAGGACCACCAGAAGGTAACTATTTGCTTAAAAAATTACCAATATCCTCTCTGTAACCCAATACAAAATATTCTAACACCTGCTAAAACCCGAAATTAACACAAAAAATACTTACACCGATCAACAATACTAACTACGAGACTTCTTTGTTTTCCATAAAAATATAAATTAAGAACAAACAATATCACTAACACTGGGCTCGAGCTAAACTTGGGCTAATATCACTAACACTGGGCTCGGGCTAAACTTGGGCTAATACCACTAACACTGGGCTCGGGCTAAACTTGGGCTAATACCACTAACAGGGCTCAGGCTAAACCACTAATAAGTGGTCCACTTCAAGCACAATTTTTCCTCGTAACTTTTACCTCGCTCTCTCCCATACGGTACATTCAAATTCGAATCCTATATGGACCCCTATTTGTTAAAGTATGTACGTATTACAAACTAATCACCGGTTGCTTCTTGCTGTTTTTTTATAATATTTTCAAAGGTGTGTAAAGTTTGCCAATCCACACTTAACTAATGCACTTTGGCTTTAATCCCTCATATTGTGGAAGGAGACCCAAGCCCAGCAGACGCACAATTATGGGTTGTAATGATGATGAAAGATTATAATTTATAATTTGATTTAACCAAATCATGGCTATGTTTATATAAGGCCTTTCGTTAATATAACTTCAGATCTCTAACTTTTAATGAATATTTTTTCACTTACCAAATTACGTCTAAATACACCTATGACTTAAAATTAAGCTAGAAATTTATCTAAATTATTGAGCAAGTAATTTTCCCTCCTTAACTTCTTGAGATTTCTGTTTACTACTCTGTCTCTTAGATTTAATCACATTAAGTATAACACCAAATATTAAAAGAACGAACCACACTCCATACCAGTAATGGTGCATAGACGAGTAGTATAGCCAAATTCTATCGAAAGTCAAAAGTAGGAATGCTGCCGCCTGATAAGACTCCGAATGTGATCTTAGAAACCACATTATAAATCCGATAATTTTCTTCTTCTGAAAATAAAAGATTTATTTTCCACAATTAAACGATAAAGGTATATGCAATATTGCATTACATAAAAATTTACAATCAACTTCCAATAGGATTTTTGTCCCGTGACATGGTGTAGCCCTATTTTAGTGTATGGTCCTGTTACAGGTTGTCCAATTAGAGGCTGTAGTACTTACACAGGCTATTGTCTTATTGCAATCCTATTACAGAACGTAGTCGGATAACAGGATAGAATTTTGTGCTCCTGCAATTTTATTTGTATAAGATTACAGTTGTATTTGACAGTCATTATTATTGCCAAAAATAGAATATCTTGGTAAATATCACTGGCGTCTGCCCCCTTCAAACAACGTTGTTTGAAGTAACCTGCTTCACGGCAAAATTATTTGTCCAGTCATAGGTACAGCCTACAATAATTCTACCTCCCACCTATAAGTTACTCTTACCTTTCCGGTAGCGTCCTTATAAAAAAGCTTGTAGTAAATATCTTCGGCCATCAAATAAAACGGACAGAAGTAAATGCAGAAGAAGTAGCCGGCGTGAAAACCGTGCCAAATAACAGACACGAAGAGAGCCGCGTGGATCCTGGAAATTAGATAAATTGTTGGAATCACCCACAGGTTCTCGATGTGTTATTGAATCTAACTGGTACTCACGATTTTTGTATTTATGCTTGCTGTGACACCAGAACCGTTTTATCGTTGGGCTCCCGCACGAGAGGACCATGCACAATTCCTGAACGCACTTTTAATTTTTCAGAGAGATAGTTATGTGCGTATTAATATCAACTTGCTTTGGTGAAGGTAAACACCTTGAGAAAACCTGCATACTTGAATGATCGTCATAATGTTCTCAAAAGTCGGCAAATTCACAATTTACCAACATGGTAGATTTTGGCCTTCACCCGTCACATTGTGAAAAGAAACCCGAGGCCAGCAGTGGGTCTGTTATGGGTTGTGATGAACAAAGACACTGAACAATGAAATAATTAAAAATTATTAATAATATAATAATATACACTAATATTAATAACGTGAATATGTCGAAGATTTAATTTCACTTTAGAGTTACGAATCGATGCTAGAGACAGAAGAAAAGAACAGATAGCAATAAACTACAAAATTACAACATTTTAATATTACTCATGTGAAACAAAAATATTTTAATACAGAAATTTCTTCTACACTTAACAAATAGACGCATTTAGTTATGGAGTTATCAAAATTGTGCCTTTTTTGCATTGAAAGCAATTCCTATTGCAAACATAACATTTTGAACAGAAGAAAATTAATAAGATGAATTATATAATATACATTAAAATTATACGAAATTATTGTAAATACCTATATTCATATTACTACAGGACATTAGGATACCTACCACTAGGATATCTACCCACTGTTGGGCTCAAGTCTCCTTTCGTAATGAGAGGGCTGAAAACGATAGTCCGTCACGCTGGCCAAGTGCGGGTTGGCAGACTTCATTCACCCTTGAGAACATTCCGGAGAACTCTCAGGTCTGTGTTTTATTTCGCATACGATTAAAATAAAATCGGAAGTGCGTGCAGAATTCGATCTTGAGTCTCCCGTGTGGGAGCTGTCACCACTTAAAAAATAGGTATTA